>JAYXIM010007844.1:0-22053 GCA_037575425.1 Anastrepha fraterculus
GCAAAGCGCTACAAATGCGCCACAATTCGCATACACAAAGGTATGAGTAGAGCTGAGCCATGAAAATGCATTTATTTTTAAATAGAATGCTTCTGTATGACAGTATTAGTATTTTACTTATGTATGTGCTGGTGTGCAAGAAGATGTGTGTACAAGTATGTGAGTGACTATTTATTCTAAATTGCTACTAGTTATTACTACCCTGTAAGGAAATCACTAGATGTAAGAAGGTAGAGCTTCAGTACTGCTCCTATTTTGCCAAATGTGAACTAAGTTTCCAAATGATTAGACAAATACTAGTTTGAATATTGAGGAATTCGGTATAACTAAGCACTACTGTGGAACGACACGGGGTTATATCCGGCCAAGAACTGCCACTTTCTAAAAATGTATGGGGATCGTTTAAATCTGTTACTACAACAAAAACTACTAATTTATATTTAAATTATCATATATGTTGAGTGAAGTGAAACATTTCAGATCAGTGTTTTTACTAGCTGGAAATCTGTGGTTCTAGTTTTTTTTTTTTTTTTTAAATTTTATTCAACAGCTCTCAACTTCAACGAAATACACAAATTCGTAAGCACTTCTGGCTAGTTTAAGTGTTTTTTTTCTTTTTTTTTTGAATACTGCAATGAATCCACTACTTAGTTTCAAGCATTACGAAGCATAATAAACATAAAAACATAACATAACAAAATTTCCATCCAATGCTGAAGTCATCACGTGAAAATATCTAGTATCTTAAAGGTTTCGCATAATCTTTTTTCTAATAACACATCAAAGTGTTGGAGGATCGCTGGGTTAAGTGCATTACTTTGAGGGATATATCTTATTTTCGGTTATTTTCTTTCAGATTTTTAATTTCTGTCTTTTAATTTCGGTCTTTTAATTTCATGTTATTTTACATATATTCATTCGTTTATAAAACGGTATATCGGTTTAATAAAATTGTTTTCGAATTTCTTCTAGACAGGTATGGAGTATGCCCCTGACTATAGAGGTGTAAGATTGCCACCTTTTTGTAATTATTTAAGACTATATATTATATGTATATTTATCATACCTAGGCACCTCCATTTGTGGAACAACATCAAGACGCACACTACAAATAGGAGGAGGAGCTCGCCAAACACCTAACAGAAGTGTACGCGCCAATTATTTATTTTTATTTTTTAAAGGTGAGAGGTATTTCAGGCAGTTTTAATCTAGAATAACCTTTGAGTAGGGTTACCAAATTTAAAATGTAGCAATCCTGTTTTATTAGCTATGCAAGTCAACAAAATTTCCTCTGTTTTGACTGGTTTTCTATTCTTTCGTGTGCCGAAAACGATTTTTGTACCTAAAAACGTCCATCACGCTATAGTTTTGAGAAAAATGGGAAGGTCTCGCGGTCGTTCATCGCAAAATCATCACAGTTTTTCAAAATTCTAAAGAATATAATATTAAGATTTTTTTGAGGTCTAGGATTGCACCGAGTTGCTGCCTAGTATATTAAAAGCATAAAATGTAATTAAAAGTTAAATGGACTACTGTGTTTTACAATTTAAATTAAAGTTTCTGAGACACTTCTAACGTTTTTAGTGAAATATTTCGCGTATTCTCTAAACTAGAAGAAACTCCCAAAACAAAAAAGCTCTGAAAACCTCGACATTTCTGCAGCCTCAAAACAAAGTAGTGGAATTGGTCTCAAAACTATTTTTTAAGAATCTCAAAAATTTTCAAAAAAAGTGGTCGTGCAGATATGTAAATTCAAAAAGTATATTTTAGATAAACATGAAAAGACCTCGAAACACCGAAACCTTCGAAAAACTTGAAATTTATGTAGGCCCAAAAAATTTCTTCAAAAATCGGTGCGCAGAAAAATTTTTGTGCGCCCTAATTGAAAAAAAAGTCTCGAAAACCAATTCAAAAATATATCAAAAGTAATTTTAAAAATACCTCGTAGATCCCAAAAATTCTGAAAGCCTCGATAATTTTCCGGAATCGAAAAAGCGCTTTAAAAATTTATCTGAAATCCAGTTCTTAAGAGTTTCAAAAACTTTTAAGACAACTGGTCGTGACATTAGATTTAAAAAGTATCCTGGAAGTAAGCTTGAAAGGTCCAGGAAAACTCCGAAAAACTCGTGATTTTTGTAGGCTTAAAAAATTTCTCCGAAAATCGGTGTGAAGAATAAAATTTATAGCACTAAAAATTTTCTAAAAAAACTATTCCCGAAAACCAATTCAAGAGGTATCTCGTAAGTACATTTGAAAAGATCTCAAAAACCCCGCAATTTTTACAAGGCTTAAAAAATTCCTCTTAAAATCGAGAGAAGGAACAATATTCTTGAGTCATAAGAGTTTTCGAGAAAAACTGGTCGCGAAAATAGGTTTGAGTGTTGCCACTTCACCCCTAGCATCGCAAAAAGAGTCGAATTTGCTAAAAAGAAAAACTAGACAATGATCAATAGCAGACACCAGATTTGGAACTACTTTAAGATGAGCAATACAATTCAAACGAAATATAAAAAAATTATCATGCTGTAATTTACCCTTAAATTTATTTCTGTGGCTAGTGGAATATTTTTGTTGAATTATTTACTTAAACGGTTTTGAGTACAAAGCTTACATTTGATTGAACAGTTAAAGTGCTGACTTTCGCTATTATTTGGTGGTTACGACTGGTTACGAAAGGTGCTGCGAAAAATTTCAAGCGTTTCGAACCTGCCACTTTTCACATTTAAAGAATCCTCTAACACAATTTTATATTAGAAAGATACAATTACAAAAAGCCGCTTTTCTAAGCAAATCTGAGTTGCCCAGGTGTTGCATGAGTATTTTAAGCATAAGCGGAACAAACAGCTGGGCAAACATTTTTTACCAGAGGAAGCTCAATAGAATAGGAAAAAATATTACAATTTTTGAATAAGTTGGGCTCAGAGAAATACATACTTCGAATCAAAGAAGTGACCACAATAGAACTTCCAGGTTGCATTGCTAAATCCCCTCTTAATAATAATATCGAAAAGGATCCCACGGGAACTTGATGCAACTTAAATATGTAGATAAATTCAAATTAACCTCGAAACTCAGCGCACTACCATCGCAATAGTTAGGAGCCAGTGAATTTCCTTACAGGGCAGTACCACCACTTTACTGCTGTTTGCGTTGTTGACGTTGCTATGTACGCGAAATGGGTTTACCCATTGAAATTGTTAAGTGAATGGCTCCAAACTCTGTTTCATCTACAACAATAAAAGACGCTGGCTTTGTAGATATGAATGTAATGCCGGAGTTGTGCAATAATAAATACTACATCTATATGAAAATTTGTTGTTTGTTAGTGTTCATGCGGTCGTGTCTGTATGAGCTAGGATTCGTAGAATTGTTAAACCAGTTATTTTTGAATACAACTTAGTTGTATTCAAAGTGCATTTAAACTTCCTAAATGCATGCATGCTTTTAAGTAAAGTGCATTTCATTTCATCTGTAAAATAAATTTCTATTTAAATAGTTTTACCTACTTACTGAGTCAACATATTATGCCAAATTTATTTCAAATTAAAGTAAATTGAATAAGCATGTAAAATAAGCAAAAAAGATATTTACAGCGCGTTTAATAACCACGGCATAAAGGCTTACGGACAATTTTTGAAATCCCCTTTGTTTCTTATTTAATTCTAGTTGTTTTTTTGTAGTGTGTAATAATAGTAATTTAGTATTAATTTTTTGCTAACATATTTTTTGAATTTGAAATATTGTGCAAATTAAAGAAAAAACTAAAATTGGTAAATTTTCATCAAAGTGCGAAACATTTCAATTAGAATTTTTAGAAAAATGTTGGGTATGCAGTATTAAAGCTCATTAAATTTTTGTAGAGTACAAATTTAAAGTGGTGTATTCTTCTTCATTAATTAGCACGATATTTAAGTCAGAATTCAATGGAATTTAGAATTGCATACTCAAATTTTTCGACAAGTTCTGATAGTGGGTTGTGTTTTAATATGCGCAGAGTCTGAATCTTTGATTGATATGGTTTTTGTGGAGGAGCAAGCTGCGTATAAAAGTATTTTATTAAAAAATGGTATTAGAGTTAAATGGGGGAAAAATTGCCAAAACTTGAATCTTTGTTTCTCAATAAGTTCGTGTAGTGTAGTTATTTTACGCAGCGTAGTTATTATTTGGCCTAGCAATTTTTACTCCCAGCTAGTGGCAAGCACATTTATTATGCAAAAGGACAATTATGCAGACAGTTTTTGTTTAACCATAAATATTCATATATGTTGAAAATTTCATGAATTAAAATACAAAATGGAATAGGCAAAAGCTAAGAAAAAGTAAACAATTTTTTTCTGTATAGAACCAAAAAGTAATGCGTCTTAACTATAACATTAAGTGAAGTAGTAGTTGTTGTTGTTGAAGTGACTGAATATTTCTACTGAAATAGTCCTAATTAGCAGCACCAACACCGTTTTGCTACCACTGATCTCCTGTGGTGATATTTGATATCTTGGATTTTTTTTGTTTTTGTTTTTTAAGTCAGATCGATTTTGTGAGATCCAAGTGTAGCAGCAAATTCTTTATCTCGATGTTTGGGATCTCATTAATTTGCTGTAGGAAAGGCTTACCGAAAGAGCGAAGTCGTGCCCTAGCTAGCCCTGGACATTCACATAAGTAGTGGAAAAGACTTTCCTTCGCCCCTTCCGCTTAACAGCTGCTGCAGATGAGATTGAAAGGAAGGTTGAGCCTGGCTGTATTACCCTTTACTTTCTAGTGACCTTTAAGGCTTGCAGTAATAGGTGAAATGTTTGAGCGAGAGTATCGTAATAGGTAATTCGTGCATTGGATTTTGTACGACGGCCATGTGGTTTATGTTGTAATACATGTTCTTAATTGATTTCACCTTCTTTCGGCTAAAGCATGATCCTGTGAAGTAATGTAGTAATGTAATGTATTTAGTAAGTAGTCCTGCTTTGAATACGTTGGAGTATTCGGGAAGTCGAATTGACTGAGATAGATTGAGCGGCTCCAAATGGAAGCCAGCTCCCATAGCACAGTTCAGCTTATAACCGTCAGTGTAGATTTCAATATCGTACCTCTCAATCACCTTCCCTTTGCCCCATTCGGTTCTCGGTGGAAAACGTACCGTAAAGTCTTTCTTGAAGTTAAGATCGAGGACTGTGTAGCCTGATTTGATTTTGAGCAGCGATGGTCCCTGTAGGAGAATCTTACCTAAGACGTCACCTAAATATTTTGCCTGTTGGGTTAGCATAAGACTAACGCCTTTTAATTCTGGGAGATTAAAGTTTGGTATGAGTCATGTAATAAGTCTTACAAGCTTAGGATTACTTGCCCAAGAGAGAGATATTTCTGTAATATCATAATTGAAGAAGTTCTTTCCTCTATAGATAAAAAAATAGGCCAGATAATTGGCAAAAGTTTATCTTGATATTATTTTTGAGCCATTAGGAAAATTTAGGAAATGGCAATCAATGAGAATTCACTACGAAATTGGACCGTTTTGTTACAGTTCGGAAAAAATCGCAGAACCCAAAATGTTACATTTGTGTTCATTCGTGCAGCATTTATGCGGGAATCAAAACGAGTTTCTGGCTTAGCTTCAGCTCCAATGATACAAAATTTCATATGTCCGTCCAGCTTCATAACTTTATAGTTATTTTCGTTGATTAGCCTACTAAGGCGTGTCTGATCTTAGACGTTCATGTTACCACAACGGAATTTTTGAAACCGCAGCTTTGCTATTGCCCTTTTTATCTCCAAAACTATTTTTCCCATAAAACTTTTCTTAAGGCATAAAATCATCTTTAAATTGCCGTACAGCTTAACACGGCGTAATGTATATATCGTGGAATATAGCTCACATATATGTCTTTAATAAGCCATATTCCGGAAAATAGTATGTACCACTTAGACTCCCCTGCGTATGAGTAACATTTACTTGGTATAAGCAGCTAATTTCAACATAGTCTTCTTATGACAGGATAAAAGTTAACTATCGAGGCAATAAAATATCATTTTCATCTTTGTTGCCAACTATGGCCCTTGCCAATCAAACCTTCTGTACAGATTCGCGAATTTCAGCATTTATTTCACCGGTGGTATTTTGTGAATGCTGTCTGTATATTTGGCGTAATATTTATTCTCAAAGCCGCACAAAAAATACTCTAACTTAGTCAAATTGCAGCTACTAATAGGCCAATCGACATCAACATGCTTTGATTTCCATATAGGATGGAGGTCTAAAACCAACTTCTGCAGTGACTATCCAGTGCATATAAAGACAATTTTTTTAGAAAATCCTCAGGGAACATTTTGCTTAAAGCTACCTTTTTTCCCTAGATATTGCCTAATTACTATAAATGCTCAATCCTAACACTTGATTTTGAGAAGGCATACGGGTACAGCATACGTATGTAAAGTAACAAGAAACGTCAGCTTAATTAGAAAGCATCCATTAGTCGCATTTTCAAAACCAACATAACAACGTAATAAAAACCCTTTTGAGAAGAAAATAGAAATGTTCTACCTATAGATATAATAATTTGTATGATCTGCAAATTTAAACATATGGTGGCCTGCACTAGCGAATTTTTTTGGAAATATTCATTTTGGAAATTCTCTTCAGTATGAATAAATTTATGATTGATTATTATTAGAAAATATTTAAAAAAATATATTTAAAACTTCAGTTGAAATACACTATAAGTATGGGCAACTTATCCTATAGATACTGCATATATCGCGTTGATTACTTTGTCACTTATACTTACTTGCATTGATTACTAGATGAATTGTAGGTCGTTTGATAGCAACATAAGCCCGAATATTTTTTTTTTGTATTTAAAACTTCTTTGACTTTGATACTTCGAAGGAATTATTTATTATATGAAATGATATCTAAGCATCATTCAGAAACGATGAATGTGTTCTGGAAAAACAAAAAATTTTAAAAATTTCAAACAACTGTATTATGAAAAAATAAAAAAATTAAAACTTCAATATATAATATAATTGTTTCTTAACATAAAATATTTTTTCGAATTATATCACTTAACATAATATAAAATAACATAAATATTAATATGTCAAGAAAGTACCGGGAATTGTTAAATTGAACTCAAAATAATTGTTTAATCATCAAAACCTATTTTATCGCCTTCAAAATAGGATCCATTCTAAGCAATACACATACACCAACGATTAGTCCAGTCATCAAAGCCACTTTCAAGTGCGTTTGAAGAGATCTTCTTCAGCCCCTTCAGCGAATTCTCCTTAATGGCCTCTATCGACTCAAAGCGGCGTTCGCGGTATGGCAATTTAAGTTTTCAAAAAAGTCACAAAGGGCTAAATCCGATGAATACGGTGGTTGTTCGCTGATAAGTGTCGAGTTTTTGGTTCAAAAAGTGTTCACAATATGAGCCTTGTGGGACGGTGTGTTGTCATGGTGCAATGCAGGGTATGTCTCAATTTGTTGAATATTTTTCGAACAGACGACCACACAGTCATTATCGTAAATTCTTTATTATTATTATTTTATTCTGATCATTGTTAGTGTCTAATTAAAAAGAAATGAAGAATCTGCTATCTAGTCTTCTAACTAAATATTTTATTTCAGGACGATAAGGTAATACAAACATTTTTTTAATTAATTTAAAATAATAAACTACGTTTAAAGATTATAATTGTGAAGGCTTTGATTGTTTCGAGATTACAAGGCTATAATTGCAAAATGTTTTATCAATGTAATATTTTTTTAATTTCTAACTTTGTATATATTTTATTTCAATGTATTTCAGTGATATATACATCATACAAAATAATTTTTCCAACATTTTAAAAAATAGTTCTGAGCCGCAGCTACATCAGATCTAAGCGTTATGAGCTGAAGCTTGACGAGTATTAACCTTCCATTGACAGCGGGCCTCAATATAAATGCAGAAAAGGCGAAGTACATGACATAATCCTTTCATGACAGTCACATCAGAATCAGAAGTTATGTTTTTGAGTTATTGCAAGGGTTTAAATACTTAGGCGTAATACTCAGCATACATAAGGATATGTTCTCATCTAAACAAGACTGTATTCAGGCAGCTAACAGAGCATATTTTGCCCATATCAAACATATGAAGTCTTCATTGTGGGGTCCATTATGGGTCCTTTACGTTAATGAGATGAATTTACTGATACGGTTTGAAAGCAAAATTCTTAGAAGAATATTCGGCTCGGTACAATTTGAACACGGTTCATACCATATACGGTATAAACACGAGCTCGGTGTTTTAATCGCGGGAGGAAATGTAACGCGGCTTATAAAGTCCCAAAGATTACGGTGGTATGGACACATTTTAAGAATGAGCAGCGAAAGAACGACCAAAAACGTATTTCAAGAAAATCCTGAAAGAGCAAAAACGAGAGGTCGGCCAAGGAGATGATGATTGTAAGACGTAGAAAACGATATACGAAAGATGAAAATTTCACAGCTTAGAGCGAAAGAGGGCTGTCGAGAAGAATGGAGGCGTATTGTAGACAAGGCAATGGTCCACCCCGGACTGTAATGCCAAGATGATTGACAGCAAAAGTAAGCAAAATAATACAAAATCATTCTTCTTATGTTTATCCTTAAACATTTTTCAACCTAGTAGAAAACATTAATAAAAAATACTTATTAATAAAAAAAAACATTTGTTAATATTAATATTTTTTGTTTTGGTCCTTTCGTATCTAAATTTAATAATTTTAAAAGTTCACACTATTCACCAATATAGTCAAACTGTAGATTTTTAAAGAATATATTCCATACCATAACTTGAGTGCTAGCTATTTGGAAGTAACTTAGCTTTAACTAAATCAATTTTTTATGAATTCACTTGACCGAATAGTTTTCCCTAAATATGGGTTTTATAAGAAATTTTTCATTATAGAAAAACATGGAAGAGTTTTTTATTACTACAGAATATTTTTCTGTAATCTGATATTTTATGCTCTTATTAAGCATCGACTAATCGAATGGTGTTCTGCCTACAACTCATGCGGCTTAAGCACAAAAAAATAATGCAATTTATAACGAATTGATAACCTCCGTATTTTCTATCTAAAAAATGCCCATTCATTGCCATTAGTCTTAGTTTATGGTGTATGTGAAATAATTGTTGCCAAGTCAATGTTTCAAAAGCGTACAATTCATTGTCGGGGCGTATGAGTGACATTCATTCACATGTGCGGTCTCTACACACATATGAATGACATATACATATGAAAATACACATACTTATATAATACACTTGTGGTCACAATAATAATAGCGAGACATATGGAAAAGTTTTGACTGTTTTGATTTTTTTTATTAAAAAATAAAGCTCATACTACCAAAAGAACCCATGTGGGTTTGAAACTCTGCCCAAAACTTAAAAAAAATCAACATATTTTTAACAAAATTTCGAACTTTTTGGCCGGAATTTTTAGAAAACATTCTCAGTTTTCAGTTTTTTAGCCCAGACAATTTTGGTGGAATAATATTATATATAGCCGCCGTAGCCAAATGTGTTGGTGCGTGACTACACTCGGTAGTGTCCGAGCTTGTAGCACCAAATGATAGAAAGTTTTTCTAAGAGCGGTCACCGTTCCGCAGCCTATGACAAATCCCCGAGTGTATTTTTGCCATGGGAAGGCTGCTCCTAAAAACCATCTGTGGCATAAAACCATAGGTGCTCCATTTTGAAAAAAGCATCACTATGCACACGACAGATTGGAGAATGACATCTGCTAACCAGCCAACAAAGAATGTAAGCGCCATTTATATAGTAAATATATACAAGGTGAAGTCCAAATAAACAAGACTGGCGTCATAGAAATATTTTTGGTGACGCCATCTTTTTAGTGAGTTTGAGCGTTGGAAGTTACATCCCTAGCTGACTGAACGGAATATCCCGGTGAAAGCTTCGTGATATTGCGTTCAGTGGAAGCGAAGTTATTGCGTCTAAAGTGTCAGTATGTTTGTGTCATCGGTACAAAAATGAGCCTCGAACAAAGAGCTAATATCAAGTTTTGTTTTAAAATCGGTAAAATGTTTATCGAAACATTTGAATTGCTGAAAAAAACTTATGGCGATGATTGTCTATCTCGTGCAAGAGTTCATACGTGGTTTACACGTTTCCGAGATGGTTGTGAGGAGATAAATGACAATAAATATACGGGACGCCCAAAATCAATAATCACCGAAAACTCCATCGAAATTGTTTGTAAATTTATCAAAAATGAACCGAAATCATTGTAGAAACTAATGGAATCGGAGTTGAGTATCTCCAAAACATCGATTTAACGCATTTTAATTAATCATTTGGGCTTACGAAAGGTCTGTGCACGTTTCATTCCGCACAAGTTAACTGAGGACCAAAAATTGCTCAGAATTGAGCATTCGAAAGACCTAATTAAAGAGGCGAGAAATGACGAACACTTCCTATACAACAATTTAACTGGTGACGGAATGTGATGTTTCCACTATGAACCTGAAATTAATCGTCAAAGTGCCGAATGGAAGCTCCCAGATGAGCCACTATCCATAAAATCCAAGGGAATTGTCCACAAGGAATTCATGCCAATGGACCAAACCTTCAATGCATTTCTATCTTCGCGTTTTCAACCGTGTGTTGCTTCGCACTCGACGAATTAGCCCTGAATACCGCCAAGGAGTAAGCTGGCACTTATTGCATGATAATGCACCATCTCATCGATCCACTCTTGTGACTGATTTTTTGACTAGAAATCGCCTCATATGGCTCCTTGTGACTACTACCTATTCGAAAAATTGCATTTGGCCATGAAAGGAAAATGTTTTGCGCCCCTAGAAGCCATCCGATAGGCTTGGATCGATATCCTGACGGACATTCCGTTCAATGACCGAAAAGCTTTCATATCACGCAAAACAGTGTATCGAGGCCAAAGGAGACTATTTTGAAAAAATTTGCTCGAAGTTATTCTCTCGTTGCCATTTTAGCTCAGTCTTGTTTATTTTGGACTTCACTTTGTATCTACGAGTAAGAACCGCTTAGTTGTTTGGGGTAAATATTTTTTATTTTTCGTCATAGTCTCTTTTTAGGCGTATGCTCTTCGTCCAACGTTATTCTAGTTTGTTGGAACTTTCCGCATAATAAGATTTGTCCAGGTCTGAAAAATATACATTCGTTTCCACAATCACCCCCATTTCTTAAAATTAAATTTTAATACGAACTCTATAACTGCCTATGATCCGAGAGAGCCTGGATAATAAGGGGGATATATGTATATACTATTTAATATTATGCAAGTCTGAAATAATTAAAAGTCGCCATAATTTTTGTAATATTTTTAGTGGCACTCTTGTACGTTTTCTTCACAAAAAAAAAAAAAAAAAATCGAGCAAAGCGCCCTGAACAAAAAGAATCATTACAAATCAATTCGAATTATGACCAAGACCACCCTGGCGCAATAGTGCGGATTCAGTTTTAGAAAGTTTTTTGAAATTTCGAGCTAAAAATTTGATATTTTAATGACATTTTTTTGATTTTTTTAGAGTTTTGTACAAAGTTTAACACTTTATCTTATATTTTTTGTCGTACAAGAAATTAAGAATTTAAAAAATTAAAAACAATTAAAAATTAAATAATTACATTCTCGTGACTTTGCAATATGTCGCATTGCTATTATTCTGAGCACAGGTGTATATAGATAAACACGAAGGTAGCTGTGTGCAGTCAATGCCATAAGTCTTTGCATACGCACATCTGAATACACATTTAAGTATTCACATTCGTTTCTGCAAACTTCAATGCACACACGATTACCTACTCTCACACACTCGTACATACCGAGTGATTCTTTGTCATAACTTTTGCTCAAGTCATAGTTGTATATTTATTAATAATTGATAATCGGTAGGTATGACTACTATGAATGAATGTATATTCCAGCCATTACTTATCACAATATCATAATACTTATGTGTATACATATAACACACACACACACACATGTACATAAGCTGCTATTATTTTGTTTTTGTATGTCCACATGAGGTTTTGTTCTTCTGAGCTCCTGAAATTATCAATACCAATTGTAGTTTACGGCTCTTTGTTTGCATTCTTGCTCATCCATCCATTTGCGTAATTGTTCGTTATTACAGATCCAACAATTCGAGTAGCTATTGCCCAGTAATTAAAATGTGGTTGTTGGTGTTATTAAGCCAAAGACGTATACAAGCTAGTCTACCAAATCACCATGATAATTATGAGTAATTGTAGGCACTTCTGGACATTAAAACTAGAATAGTCTATATATAAGTGTTTAATGGAAAGGAAAAAGGATTGGTTCGTTTACTCAGTTCGGCCAAATTTCCTTAGGCAATTATAGAGCTTGGTATGAAGCAAACTGTACTTACAAAATATTTTTATAACGAATTCATAATCCATAAGGCAATGCACACACCAGTTGAATTTTTTTATTTTTAGTATTAGAAATCGATTGATGCCACAAAAGGAACAAAAAAACAAGTTTCAAGTATTTTAACAGCCATTCTTTAATTAGACCGTGAATAAAATGTATATTATACACCACTTATTTATAGCCTGAACTATTTCATGTCAAGCGATCCAAGTCAAGGTGATTAATACTTACTTCTTAAAATTAGTTGGCACACAAAGCAGGATTCAATAATTCAAAGTTCTGTATTCCGTAACAACTGAAATTTAACGCTCCTTAATCCATTGTTGCATTTTGCAAGTAAAGTGAAAATAGTAGTGATCGCCCTCTGGGAAAATAATAATAGAAAGGTAGAAGAAAAAGTAATCAAATCAAAAAAAAAAAAAAAAGTATTTAAAGCAGTGAAATGTGTTTTATTAATTCATACAGTTGGGGAACCTTAGTGTTTATTTACCATGGAAACATTATGAAGCGTAGGAGCAAAAAGAGTATTTTCGTAACAACCTCGTTCTACTCCTAGCTAAGGCTGGACAATTAAAGAGAAAGTGGCCTACTCTTTCTTCCACTTTCTTGACTCTACAACTTCTGCAGTATTCATTAGAACATATTCCTAGCCTACCTAAAAACCAATGACCGCTGACATAAGCCACGACCTTCGAGATGTTTTCCCTTGAGAGGTTAAGGGGTTAGGGGTAGTCAGAGGCCCGAAAAAATAATAATTTTCAATCTTTTTTTTTTGCTAGCCAATTGCTTTATTTTACAAAAATAAAAACATATCATTAATACATCATGTTGCGACTTCACTTTAGCAAAATTTCAAATAAATATTTGTAATAGTTATCACTGTTTTTGTGGAGCCGCCCGTTTCTCCAGAAGTACCTTGTGGTGATCATCACAAGTCCTTGGAGATAAAACTAAAATCAATCGGATAAGAGAAATCATCACAAGTCCTTGGAAAAAAATCTAAAATCAATCAGACAAGAGAAATTGGTTTTATTAATACATAATCTAGTTTTTTTTTTCAAAATTAACAATATGGTGGTCTCAGGAAATATTTCTCAGATTTTCGAGGAAAAAACCAACAGTTAATTGTTTAAATAAAATCGAAATTTTTGAAAAAAAGTCCTTCGATCCAGCACGAGCTTTTTATGTTTTTCAAAAGTAGTATACATTTTATTGAAATCTACTAAGCGGCTTTTAAATTACAGTGATCACAAGTTCAAAAAACATAGTTTTGTGAAAAACGCATTTAAAGTTTAGCTACTTGCTCTCAAACACTCCGCAGCGCCCGCGCGTCTTTTTTTTAATTCTTGAATAACTCAAAAAGTATATGTCGGATTTACTTCAAATTTTCACACAATAATTCTAAAATATCATACTTTAAGAAAATGAAAATCAATCCATTTTTTTTTTTTTTGAAAATTCTAACTACCCCTAACCCTTTAGGCAATTCTTCTGATCTTTTCTTATCTATTTGCGGCGAAATTAGCCTGGTTGTAACACAAGTATTTTCTTCTCGCTATGACTTGTAGGTATTTTGGAGAATATTATTTTGTATCCTTAATTTGCAAGTTGACATATGAGTTCCAATATTTCCTCTGTTTTTAAGCAGTGGAAGATTAGTACCTTTTCTGCTTAGCTCAACGGCCTTGTAATTTTCTACAGTATCTCTATGTTCCGCAACCTATATAAGACTGACTTTGAAGACTATACTAATGTCATTTACATCTGACAGGTAGTCCTGAGCAACTTTTGATCTTAGTATAATTGCCTCCCTTGGTTTTATGGCTGGCTGCCTGGCTATCTGCGAAGATATTTATCGTAGTTTTTGTTACGACGTGTGTGTTAAGGTACACAGTTACCTTCTCTATGGCTAAAACTTCTGCCTGGTAACGCTGAAGTAGTCCGGAAGTCGTACAGACAATTCTAGTCCTAATTCTTTTGAAAAAACTATTTAGCCTACTTTATTTTCTTGCTTGGATCCATCCGTGTAAACATTTATTTACCCTCTTCGCAATGGTCTTTAATTTACCACTCTCTTCTTGACGGAGTGTTAGTCTTCAAGAATCTGTTGAAGGTGGGATTAGGTGAAGAGTAGTCGACTTATTGATTATAACGACTCGTAGTATGTATAAGTAGTATATAAGCGTGGCCAAACTGGCGGGTCTTTCATAACGCCATACTTTTGAGTCTAAACGCCAAGGCTGCGGCCACGTGTTTTCCTTCAAGTGCCTTTAGTGCAGGCAAGTTGACTAGCACCTCGAGCGCGTTATTAGGGGTGGTCTATAAAGCGCCGGTGGTGCATAAAACCGTAGTTCTTTTTACCTTGCTCAGCAGTTTCATATAACTTGCCTTCGAGTTGGTGGTCAACACACAAGTATTCCATATAGTGAAATAGATCGAACTTCCGAAGTGTAAATCCAATATGTAAGGTATAAATGCAATGCAATGCAGTGTTGGCTTGAACCCTTTTCACAATATTCGGTTTCCACGTAAGTTTTCAGTCTAATAATGAGTTCTATTTATTAGTATTTACTATTCTCCTTCAAAGGAGTCCCCGCACCCCTGAAAATTAGCAGGGAGTCTGTAGGCAGTCTATGTTTCCTTATAAAGAGAGTTAGTTCAGTTTTGTCGGGGTTTTATCCGGAAGGGAAGACTTAAAGACAACTTCACTAGAAACTGACCTTGGTTGTTTAGCTATAAAAGCTGAAAGCGGAAATACCGCAAGACTTTTTTGACAACCTTATATTATATGTCTTACATAAATACACATCTTTCGTATTCACAAACTTGATTTCAGATTAGTTTTTTAATGTATAAATTAGCTAAAACGACATAAACAAAAGAACAAGTAAGTACCATTTCGCATAATTTAAAGTTTATGCGTTAGGGGAGTAAGTTGCTCACTGAACCAAATAAGAAATTTCTAACATTACTACCCCAAACAGCTCTCTACAATGAGACAGGCTTTGTTGCTTATTTATTTCAAAATAAAATCATTATTATTATTAAATTTATACTTTACAAATTAAATTATCAAATATATTTTGGAGGCTCGGTTACTGCACCATTTTGCCTTGCAAAATAAAAATTAAATTAATTTTACTACGTTTATTCCCTAAAAGTCTTCGTGAGCAGCTGTTGGAGCATTGTACTGTAATTTTACTTAAGCTTATTTTGATTTTGAGAATACTGAAGGAAGGAGTTATCATCTGATATAAACACAAAAAAAAACTTAGTCAAAAGAAAACTCTACCGTGCAATATAAAACAAAACATGACGTTCTATGTATTGCCCACATTTATTGGTTTTAATTAAATATGACTAAAATCTCCAACCTTTTATTCACAACTTGTAGAAAAACTTCAGGTATGCCGTTTTATACTCATTCGATTTTAGTTTAAAAAATGTCGATTACATCCACTTAAAAATCGCGTTTTTGACAGTGTTTTTTATCCCTGAGGTGCTAAGCTTTATATGGAAGCCCATTTTTTTAAATTTGCTAAATTTGTTTTAGATTATATACAAAGTTTGGTTCTTTAAGTTATATGGTTTTTATTATAAAATATAGAAAAAAATTTTTTAAACTTGCTAAATCGCTGCGCTTCTACTATGTTCAATGCAGGTGGCTTAAGGGGTAACACCACTCTACACGCGTAAAATAAACACGATTTTTAAAGAATTTTTTTGTATAGAAAGAAAGGGAAAACAATCACTCTGATTCGGGAAGTTATTACTTATATACTAAAATACAAAACTACAAAGTTTGATCGAAAATTTTTACAAAATGGCGGCATTGGAGACATTTTTGTAATGTGATTTCTCTTGAAGGAGCTCCGCTTGTGGAATTAGCAAGCATTTGAAGGAAAAAACTCTATTTTGGACTAAAAACACGGCACTTAAATAATTATAACAATCGTTTAAATTAATCTATCGAAAATCCCCTACGCTCTTCTCTTAAGAAGGTTATTATACAGACGTAGTGAAAAACCTGATTAAAAATATTTAAAATTGTTTGAGTTATGCTGCGTGCCAATTTCAGAAAACGTGTTTTGAGAAAAACGCGTTTAAAGTTTGGAAATTTGGAGAAATCGTTAGGTAGCACTCACTAACGCTTGGTTAAAAGCTTAAAATATTTATGAAATAAACTTCGGTAACGTATAAAACCTTTTGTTCTGTATTTTAAAAGGTTCAAAGAATTTTTTAAGCTTATAAAAAAAAAATCAATTTTTTGAAATTTCTACAGTGGTGTTACCCCTTAAGGTAATTCTGCTTATGAAGGTACCGCTGCGAAATCTACGCCAAATAATTATTTTCTAATTTAGAATAATCCTTGCTACAGATTCCTAGATAGAGAAAATTTTGATTTTTAACTCTTTCGAGCACGATTTCTTCCTTTGACCTTACAATTCTTCCACTATTGTACAAATATTTATTCCAGAAATACATATCGCATCCTAAATACAAAACTTTTTTAATTACAAAACTTTCCACACTCGAGCTTGACTTGTTTGCAGTAACACAGAAAACAAACTATGTGACATATCACGCTGGAATTTGAAGAAGTACATTTTGAGTTGTGACTCTTTTGTAAAGGGTGTTTTTTTAGAGGTTAGGTTTTCAAGATGAAATAAAACGTATATAATTTAATGTTATGGCCAAGAATTTAGCTTTATTATAAAGATAAGGGTTTGCCATTATGTTTTAAAAATGATTTCGGGCAAGTGGCCGCCGCGGCTGGCTCGAATAAATTCCAGCCGAGAGGCCCAATTTTCGACCACTTTTTGCAGCAATTGGGGCCATATGTCAGCAATAACGCGCCGAATATTCTCTTCCAAGACGTCAATCGTCTGGGGCTTATCTGCGTAGACAAGCGACTTCACATAGCCCCACAAGAAATAGTCCAGCGGTGTTGTATCGCACGATCTTGGAGGCCACGCCACAGGTCCACGGCGCGAGATAATGCGCTCACCAAAAGTTTCCTTCAATAAATCGATTGTTGCGTTGGCTGTATGGCATGTAGCGCCGTCTTGTTTGAACCAAAGGTCGTCCACATCAACATCGTCCAATTCAGGCACGAAAAAGTCATTAATCATGGCTCTATAGCGCTCACCATTGACTGTAACATTATGGCCGGCTTCATTTTTAAAGAAATATGGACCAATGATTCCCTCTGCCCATAGAGCACACCAAACAGTGACTTTTTGAGGATGTAACGGCGTCTCAGCAATGGCTTGTGGATTATGTTCACTCCAAATGCGACAATTTTGCTTATTGACATACCCATTCAACCAAAAGTGAGCTTCATCGCTGAACAAAATTTTCTTGTGAAAATCGGCATCGGTGCCCATCTCGTTTTGGGCCCAAATTTGCACGATTTGCAAACGTTGTTCAGGTGTAAGTCTATTCATTATGAAATGGCAAACCAAACTGAGCATAAATCAAGTGACAGCTGTCAAAAAGACCATCTACGAAAAAAGTAGTGCCAACTTGAAAACCTAACCTCTAAAAAAACAACCTTTATTTAGGGTGCGATATATGGCGAAATTGCAAATCAACACGCCGATCCGTGTGGACGCTGTAGGCAGTTACTTGATAGCTCACTTAGGCAATGCTGGATGCAATTTGTTCGAGGCACTTGGGCAGTTCAGATTTAATTGTAAATAACTAGGAATTTGGCATTTACGAATTATATTGACCATCATAATTTCTAAATACCATCATGCCTAGTTATTTGCATTTAATTGTGAACCGCTGCTTTTCTTATAACTTTTTAGTTTCTTTTCTATAACTCACTTAAATTAATTTTTTCATTTACATATGTTCTGACTAAATGAATTTCTTAAGCGAAAAAATATATATTATTATAAATAAATAATAAATATTATTATAAATAAATAATAAATATTATTATAAATAAATAAAAATAAAGAAAAAACATAGCCATTTAGCTGATTTTGGCGGCCGCCGTAGCCGAATGGGTTGGTGCGTGATTACCATTCGGAATTCACAGAGAGGTCATTGGTTCGAATCTCGGTGAAAGCAAAATTTATAAAAACATTTTTCTAATAGCGGTCGCCCCTCGGCAGGCAATGGCAAACCTCCGAGTGTATTCCTGCCATGAAAAAGCTCCTCATAAAAATATCTGCCGTTCGGAGTCGGCTTGAAACTGTAGGTCCCTCCATTTGTGGAACAACACCAAGACGCACACCACAAATAGGAGGAGGAGCTCGGCCAAACACCTAACAGAAGTGTACGCGCCAATTATTTATTTTATTAGCTGATTTTTTTACTTGTAAAGGCCAAAAATGGTGATATTTTTAAATTGGGGGACATCAGAATTCGTTTTAGAGGTATGGTTCCTTAGGCAAAGTTTCTTATTTTGATCCCTAGAATAAGATTTTCACAGAGCAATGAGCGATTTTTAAATGCCGCCCTAATGTATAATCAAGTATAATAGTTCTCAGATAAACACTTTTTTCAGATGGCTCAACGGTATTTTGGACCAATTTCGGAACAATAATTCTCGGATTTTGGTCGATAACCCTTAAAATGAAACTTCCATCTCGCTTTTTATTTTTGTTTGAGTCAGCCACAGCAGATTACATTTTTCAAACCGGTTTTTAATTAATGTGTTTTGTTTTGTTAATTTTTTTTTTACCAGGCAAGTGAAATAATTCAAAAAATTTCGCCGAAAAACACGCGATATCGTTCTCAGTCAAGATTGCGGCCGAATAGGTTAACATAGCTACCGAGGATACAACTTTTTCTTGGGATATAAGTTTTCAATACTCGCCGAATTGTTCAGATCCAAAGTTTAAATTGCCGTTCACAGTTGAGTTTGAGCATAACAACAATTCGTTGGATCTGGACCTAATACATTAAATTAGAGAAACGGATTTTTCTAATAGTCTTCGCCCCTTGGCAGACAATGGCAATTCTGCAAAAGTATTTCTGCCATGAAATAGCTTCCAATAAAAACCAGCTGGCGTTCGGAGTAGGTATAAAACTAAAGGCCCCTAAATTTGGGCCGATCGAACAACCAGCAAATAGGTTGAAAAAATATATCGCCTTAAAGCCGTGAAGTGGTTCTACGAGCACCAACACAACATGCATACATAACTTATCGGAATGTAAGTCTCGCTATCGCGGTGTTTTTTCGGGACTTGCGGGCTTTTTTTATTTCTTACAACCCATATGAAATAGAGAGAAGTAATCTTTTTTTGACAGAAAAAGTTGCATTGACTTCAGCTTGAAAAAAAAACTATATACATAGCGCTTGTTTGCTGCAATTATTGCTGTCATAATTAAAAAAATGAAATATCTAGTAAACCGGCTTAAAAATTTTAGAGTTTCCCTAAGTAAAAGTAAAGACAGATTGACATCTAATGAGTTACTGTTAATAGATGTATCCATGAATTGACTGTTAATAAATATCGCCATGAATTTTTTACGCAGCATGAAAAAAGAGCTATCCCATAGGTTCCAGAGCACAAAGGAATCACTGGGAACGAAATGGCAGATACCTTAATCAGGAATAGGGCAACCTCCCCATTTATAGGTCCAGAGCCATTTAGGGGTCTAGGAAAGGGTATCTTCTGTCCTCTTGTTCAGGAAGTAGAGCAAAGTCAAAAAAATCATACTGGTACAATTGACCGGGTTCAACGCAATCAAAGTCAACGCTTTCAACCCTTTAAATGTTGTATAAAATTAAATACAAATTATTTGAGAATCACCACAGGAAATCGGGCAGCGCATTGTAGATTGCATTAACACATTTACTAACCGAGGAATATAGTCCAATGAAACTTGCCTATTGTGGAAGATGGAAGGTGAAACTGCCAAACATGTGCAGTAATTGTGCCCAGTACTGAAGCTTAAACAGATAGATACCTGAGAAAAGATATTTTACCAGAGCAGGAAATAAAACTCAATAAATTTGGGGAAATACTAAAATGTGCGTATAATTTTTTTACGCCAAATGAAATCATTAAAACCCATTTATTTATTAATTACCATATAGGGTGGGCACCCCTTCAGACTGCTCTTTGTTTCGTGTTATGTTGTTGAAAAATAATAAATATCTTAATCCCGATAACATTCTGGTATACGGAACTTGTAAAAACGAGATCTCGCAAATGCCCTTCTTCATGTAAATCGAAAAAAATGTACATCCCTAATATTTATGTACAATAAATAGTATTTGCGTGCTTATAAAAGGCATCACTAATTCATTTGCCTTTCGAGTGCACTTGCAAGTAAAAACGAACACACAAAGTGCCAAACCATTCTGTGCAGTTACTAGGCTTAGCGTGTGTTTGTTTGTGTGATTCGTACGCTAAGTGGCAAAAAACACTAGCTCTGCCGGGTTGATGAGTTGGCATTAAACTTATTCATCTTATAAGGACGTATGTAGTTGGCGTTGTTGTTGTAGTGCAATAGCAATGCTCGATTGCACTAATGTGCGGTTCATTAACCATTACCGTTGACCGCAAAGCAGTGCCACAAACACATGCACACTCGCATACTTATAACAGATATAGAGAAATCTATGTAAAAGCCGCCAGTGGATATGGACCGGAGAAGTGAAGCGTGTCGACTTTTTGCTCAAATTACTAGCTAATGCCATAAAATTGAATTAAGCGAAGTAATTAGCAAAAGGAAGTCGTCGCTGTCGTTGTCGTCGTGCAGCTGCAGCAACAATAACAGTAACGACAATCCATAGCTGAAGCAGTCGAACAGCTACTACAAACGCAGTAGCCGCTGTGAAAACTGCCAAAACGTCAAAGTACCGCATGCAACGCTTCATTGGCGTACGAATCGTAAGAAGAATCGTGAAATCGTAAAAGCGCTGCGAAATCTAAAACTTTGATGTCATTAATAAGGAAAAGTTTATCTGCCGGTGCAACGCTTTACTATACATATAAACATTTTTTGGGTTTTTGTTTTTAAGTGAGTAATTTTTTTTAGCTGATAACGGTTGAGTTCACTTGTTTTGCTTGATCTCTTTGGTTTTATTTTATTTTACTTTTTTAATGTTTTTTGTAATTGGATTGTGGCGGCCAGTAGAGTTGGTAAATTAGGTAGGTGGAAAGGAATTGCGATAAAAACAAGAATTATCAGGTAAAATTTATGTGATTTCAAATAAGGTGTAAAGGTTCCTTGTAATATATGAGTCTGTGCATTGCGATATATTATATGTTTGTTTTTTGGCAAAACTTAATGTGTGCGTAAAATATGTATGAAGTGTTTTCACACAGCTTGGGAATTAGCTTCATTTTTTCTATTCACAGTTTTTACAGTTTGAGGGTTCACATGTGAGTAAAAAATCAAAAAAAACGATTGTTTTTTGTCTCGAATATTCTTCCAAGATTTTAAGTCAGTGCGAATATATGTTTAGGAGTTAAGCACTGGCATATTCTATGTCAGGTCAGCCTGCTGCGTAACAGGTACTTCATTTTCATGCATGTTTTTGGTGAAAACCATAAAGAGATTATTTTTAAGTACTCATATTGCATTTGATATATCAATTGAAGGCAAAAGCCATATTTTTTAATTAATTTTATATACTTCAGGTGATTGTACGGAGATTTTAAG
>JAYXIM010007860.1:0-20984 GCA_037575425.1 Anastrepha fraterculus
GGTATAGGGTATAGGGTATAGGGTATAGGGTATAGGGTATAGGGTATAGGGTATAGGGTATAGGGTATAGGGTATAGGGTATAGGGTATAGGGTATAGGGTATAGGGTATAGGGTATAGGGTATAGGGTATAGGGTATAGGGTATAGGGTATAGGGTATAGGGTATAGGGTATAGGGTATAGGGTATAGGGTATAGGGTATAGGGTATAGGGTATAGGGTATAGGGTATAGGGTATAGGGTATAGGGTATAGGGTATAGGGTATAGGGTATAGGGTATAGGGTATAGGTATAGGGTATAGGGTATAGGGTATAGGGTATAGGGTATAGGGTATAGGTATAGGGTATAGGGTATAGGGTATAGGGTATAGGGTATAGGGTATAGGGTATAGGGTATAGGGTATAGGGTATAGGTATAGGGTATAGGGTATAGGGTATAGGGTATAGGGTATAGGGTATAGGTATAGGTATAGGGTATAGGGTATAGGGTATAGGGTATAGGGTATAGGGTATAGGGTATAGGGTATAGGGTATAGGGTATAGGGTATAGGGTATAGGGTATAGGGTATAGGGTATAGGGTATAGGGTATAGGGTATAGGGTATAGGGTATAGGGTATAGGGTATAGGGTATAGGGGTATAGGGTATAGGGTATAGGGTATAGGGTATAGGGTATAGGGTATAGGGTATAGGGTATAGGGTATAGGGTATAGGGTATAGGGTATAGGGTATAGGGTATAGGGTATAGGGTATAGGGTATAGGGTATAGGGTATAGGGTATAGGGTATAGGGTATAGGGTTCCGTGTGGAGTTGTCTGTCTGTCTCCCATCGGACGCGTCCCCAGGTGGCGGATCGAGGAAGGCTCGGCATCATGCAGGGTAAGTGGGAAATAAAATACCACTCGCGGACCAAAACAGACAAACACCGGCTTGGAGGTGCGGATAGTTCTACTATCACCAAGCTAGGGTATAAGGGCTAGCAACCTACTTACCCAAAAGCTAAAACCCAGAAGCGTCTGCCTCAGATTGAGCGGCTCCCTGGTCAGCGTCTGTTCTCCATGTAAGGAGCGGCTGTACTAATCGCGTAATGCGAAATAGCTGGGGCTATGAGCCTCTGTTACCTGAGTATGCGGAGTGGAATCTTGCAAAAATGGCTTTCAGAAGGGTTCATGACCTCTTCCGCCTCGTTAAAACCTGGCAGGTCTCACAAAGCGCTCAAAGCACGTAGTCTTAAATGACCACGTAGGTTGGGTTGAGATTACTCCCCATTAATTCCGGCTTGAAGTCTGGCACTGAACACTGGACCCCATAAGGGCCAGTGTCAACCCTCGCATGGCCTCCCTGTTTACAAAGATAACCATGGGACTTACGGTAACTACGTACACGCGCTGAGATAGCGGCTGTGAGTTGGGGCCCATACAGCATGGACAACAAAAACATAAATAAAAACAAAAACAACAATGAAAACAGCACTGCCAAGATGGCAACAGGAGAAGCTATGGAGGCTTTCAGGAGGAGTTCCGTTATTGCAAGGACCCCTCCACAAGCAGCAGCAACAACAGACAACACAACGGAGAGCAGCCTGCCAACAACGACTACCCAGCGGCGGACGGATGTATCAACACTGGAGATGAAAGGTCGAGAAGGCACGCCCGGGACGCCGACAACCCATATCATCAAAAAAGTCACTGACGCTCCCAAGCCGCAGCAAAACCCTACTTCCTGCAGCACTGATGCAAAACAAAGCAGGCAATGTGAATTGATCGACATCCTTGGAAAAGAAATTGATGCACTTATTCAATACGTGGAATCACGCCGTAATGTCCACGGTGACATAAGAAGAATGTGCAGTATTATCAAAAGAGCTCACACAGACGTTCTCATTGAAACGGATTCAATGGAACGTTGCATAAGAAAATTGCCTACCTCTAAACAGGTGCAAATTGTTTCGACAGCAGGGAAAAACACTAATCAGTCGGCTAAGAGAACTAGAGCCAAAGAAAGCCCAAGAGCTGCAACCCAGATTGCAACAAAGTCTCCAGTTGCTAAAAAGAGGAAAAGCGACTCTGATTCTTCCCGGCCACAAACTGTAAATCAACCCATGCAGAGGGAAGAGTGGAAAAAGGTAGAGAAGAAAAAGAAATCGCTGAAAAACAGAAAAGGCACCATCAGGCCAATGTCGGACGCCATTATTATCGAGAAAAAGGCGGGCGGTACATCATATGCGGATATGCTGCGAGCAGTAAAGCACAGCGAAGAACTGAAGGACCTTAGCGAAAAAGTTAAGACGATGCGACCTACAAAAAAAGGTGGCCTTCTTATAGAATTTAAAAGGAGCAAGGATGTTGAGGCCAGTAGTTACCAAATGGCTATTGAAAAAGCGCTGGACGGTGTAGCGTCGGTGAACCTGAAGACGCATACAGTCACAATCCAATGTAAAGGTCTTATCACTGACCTGAACACGGAGGAGGAGCTACTTGAAGCGATTACTCAGCAGGCGCAGGTGAAAAATCTAAAGATGTCGGCGATACGAAGCACACGCACCATTCCAGGAGGTACACAGTCAATGTATTTATCGTTGCGTGCAGATGATGCCAAAAAGGTGCTGGAGCTAGGACATCTCAAAGTAGGATGGGTAAGATGTCGAGTAACAGAAGTTACATCACCGAGACGGTGCTACAGATGCTGGGCATACGATCATGTAGCAACCGCGTGTAAAGAACCCGATCGCACCAAATTGTGCAGACGATGTGGAAAAGAAGGCCACCAAGCAGCAAGCTGCAAAAACGATGAAAAATGTGCGCTGTGTACCGGAGCACATGCAGCTGGCAGCGCAAAGTGCCCGCGCTACCAAGAGGCGGTGCGTCTTAGAAAAACATGAAAGTTCTTCAGCTTAACGCAAACCATTGCCAAGCAGCTCAGGACCTGCTATGGCAGACTGTAGCAGAACAAAGCATTGACATAGTTCTACTTTCTGAACCATTTGAAAACATTGACACTCACAATTGGCTTGCTGATAGTAACATGGGAGCGGCGGTTTGGCTGGTGGGCAATAAAACTCCCCAGTGTAAAATGTCGACAGTCCGCAGCGGATTTACATGGATAAAAACGGACGATGTGTTCTATGTCAGTTGCTATGCACCACCACGATGGTCTATACAGGAGTTCGAGCAAATGATGCTAGAGCTGGAACTTGAATTAAGGGGAAAGAGGCCGATCCTGCTTGCAGGAGACTTCAACGCTTGGTCAAGAACTTGGGGCAGTACACATACCAATCAGAGGGGTCGGCTGGTTGAGAACACCGTCGCAGCGCTCGACCTTGTTCTTCTGAACACTCCTGGCGTATATACGTACGACTGCAAAAAGGGAAACTCCATCATTGATCTTGCCTTTGCGGACCGGCTAACTGCGAATACAACCATCTGGACGGTAGATAAAGCCATACACTCGCATAGCGACCACCTGGCTATTATGATACAAACGTACAGCATAGTACGTAGATACAAAACGAGTGTCCGCAAATGGAAAAAATCAGCTTTCAACACTGAAACTTTTAAAAATGCTTGGGAAAGTGTTCATATTGACGGAGTTAATGCAGAAATTCTGGCGGAACAAATTGCCTCTCAAATGGAAGCTTCCTGTGACGCAACCATGCCCAGGTGCGGAGTCGGTAGGCACAAACAAGCAGTCTACTGGTGGACCGATGAAATTGCATCAATCCGGAGGAAATGCCTAATGGCAAGAAGAAAGGCACAAAGAGCACGGCGCCGATCATCGTATGAAGATCTTTATGCATCCTATAAGGCTCGTAAACGCGATCTGAAGTTAGCAATCCAGCAAAGCAAAATCAGAAGTTTAAGAGAAATGGTAGACGCGGCAAATGTAGATCCATGGGGCTTGGCGTATAAAACTGTCATGCGGAAAGTGAAGGGACCGCAATCATCTCAACCAACGTGCCCACGGCTATTACAACAAGTGGTTGTAACGCTCTTTCCGCAGCAGAAAGACAGTGATAACTCAGCGGACAACTACGAGTTAGAGCCGAATATACCTTCAGTAACAACAGATGAAGTGCTAGGTACACTGAACCGCATTAAAGACAGAAAGGCCCCAGGACCAGATGGTATACCTAATGCTGCCTTTAAGACAGCTGTACAGACGAAACCACACCTTTTTGCGAGCTTGTACGAAAGTTGTCTTAGAGAGGGAACTTTCCCAAATAGATGGAAGATTCAACGACTTGTGCTGCTCCTCAAACCAGGAAAGCAACCTGATGAACCATCAGCGTACAGACCGCTGTGCATGCTCGATACGGTAGGAAAAGTATTCGAACGTATCATATGCGACCGACTACAAGCCTATCTCGAATGCGCATCTGGTCTATCGGACAATCAGTATGGTTTTCGAAGGGCGAGGTCAACGGTAGACGCAATCAGGACGGTGACAGACATTGCGCACGAAGCAATCAGCGGTGGGCACTTGCATATGAAGTACTGCGCTATCATCACATTGGACATCAAAAACGCGTTCAACTCTGCAAAGTGGAGCAATATTTTAATGTCTCTCAAAGAACTAAGAGTACCGGGTTATCTACTGTGCATAATCCGTAGCTACTTCACCAACAGAATTCTGCAATACGATACAGACGGTGGCCAAAAAACATATCAAATCACTGGCGGGGTCCCCCAAGGATCTGTCCTTGGTCCAACACTATGGAATGTCATGTACGACGGGGTCCTCAAACTAAAACTACCAGACGGTGCTACTATCGTAGGCTATGCAGATGATATTGCGCTTGTAGTTACGGATAGAAATATAGACCACCTGGAAGCAAAAAGCAATGACGCAGCAGCAAGGGTAAGGCTATGGTTGGCAAAATCCGGATTGGAATTGGCAGCCCAAAAACCGAGGCGGTACTCATCAGTGGGCGGAGAAAAAAGGAGGAAATAAAAGTACGTATCGGCACCCATGAAATATCCTCTAAGGCGTCGATAAAGTATCTTGGCGTGATAATAGACAGCCGACTTAGCTACAAGCAGCACCTATCTGCAGTAAGCGCAAGAGCTGATGCCATCAATGGAGCGCTAACACGAATGTTGCCTAATATTGGTGGCCCGCAAGGCAGCAGAAGGCGTGTCTTATCGACAGTGGTAGACTCCGTACTCTTTTACGCTGCCCCGATATGGGCAGGAGCTAAATCGTCCAGCATACATTATGCAGCACAGGTACTTCGCCGAAGTGCAATAAGGGTAGCTTGTGGCTACAGAACAGTCTCGAGAGACGCGATAGGAGTAATCGCGAGCAAACTACCAGCTGACATTCAGGCAAAGGAATTGAGCCGTCTCTATGGCAGGCGACGAGCTAAGCCGTCATTAGAAGAAAAAGCTGAAGAGAGACTTCATTCGATAGAAGAATGGCAAATCAGATGGGATTCGTCAACTAACGGACGTTGGACTCATAGGCTAATCTCAAATATTAGCCAATGGGTGACCAGGAAACACGGAGACGTTGACTATTATCTCACTCAAATACTGAGTGGCCACGGTTGTTTTTTGGAGTACCTCCATCGGTTTAATCTGGAGGACACCCCATTCTGCCCAAACTGCAACAACGCGATAGAAAATGCGGAACACGTATTCTTCTACTGCGATCGTTTCAGAGAGGAGCGCCTAACGCTTGAAGCATTTCTGGGTGGACAGCTGTGCCCGGAAAATCTGATCACCAAGATGCTCGCATCAAATGCTTGGTGGAATGCAGTGACAAATTTTGCAACAATGATAGGGCTATATCTTCAACGCGCGCGAGAGTGGCGGTAATAGCTTGCACGACACCTTTTTCCGATGTTCCATTTGCTGCAGCACCACTTGTGATGTGAAAGCAATGGATATTATCGATAGCGTATAACCACCATACGCCCATGAAAGAGGAACCTGGACGCAGGTACCTGTTGTGTCAATAGACATACACGCGGCTCCACCTTGACGTAATGTTACCACGGTCCCAGGGTGGAACTCAGCCGATAAGGAGGGTTGTTATAGTGTTAGTGGGAGCATGCCCCACATACCACTGGTGCGACGGCACCTGTGATGATGTTTCTGACATTTTGATTTTAACCTCCCTAAAAAAAAAAAAAAAAAAAAAAAAAATAGGGTATAGGGTATAGGATATAGGGTATAGGGTATAGGGCATAGGGTATAGGGTATAGGGTATAGGGTATAGGGTATAGGGTATAGGGTATAGGGTATAGGGTATAGGGTATAGGGTATAGGGTATAGGGTATAGGGTATAGGGTATAGGGTATAGGGTATAGGGTATAGGGTATAGGGTATAGGGTATAGGGTATAGGGTATAGGGTATAGGGTATAGGGTATAGGGTATAGGTATAGGGTATAGGGTATAGGGTATAGGGTATAGGGTATAGGGTATAGGGTATAGGGTATAGGGTATAGGGTATAGGGTATAGGGTATAGGGTATAGGGTATAGGGTATAGGGTATAGGGTATAGGGTATAGGGTATAGAGGTATAGGGTATAGGTATAGGTATAGGGTATAGGGTATAGGGTATAGGGTATAGGGTATAGGGTATAGGTATAGGTATAGGGTATAGGGTATAGGAGTATAGGGTATAGGGTATAGGGTATAGGGTATAGGGTATAGGGTATAGGGTATAGGGTATAGGGTATAGGGTATAGGGTATAGGGTATAGGGTATAGGGTATAGGGTATAGGGTATAGGGTATAGGGTATAGGGTATAGGGTATAGGGTATAGGGTATAGGGTATAGGGTATAGGGTATAGGGTATAGGGTATAGGGTATAGGGTATAGGGTATAGGGTATAGGGTATAGGGTATAGGGTATAGGGTATAGGGTATAGGGTATAGGGTATAGGGTATAGGGTATAGGGTATAGGGTATAGGGTATAGGTAGGTATAGGGTATAGGGTATAGGGTATAGGGTATAGGGTATAGGGTATAGGGTATAGGGTATAGGGTATAGGTATAGGTATAGGGTATAGGGTATAGGGTATAGGGTATAGGGTATAGGGTATAGGGTATAGGGTATAGGGTATAGGTAGGGTATAGGGTATAGGGTATAGGGTATAGGGTATAGGGTATAGGGTATAGGGTATAGGGTATAGGTATAGGTATAGGGTATAGGGTATAGGGTATAGGGTATAGGGTATAGGGTATAGGGTATAGGGTATAGGGTATAGGTATAGGGTATAGGGTATAGGGTATAGGGTATAGGGTATAGGGTATAGGGTATAGGGTATAGGGTATAGGGTATAGGGTATAGTTCTATTTAAATGTCCTTTTTTCAGTAAAACAGTTTGTACTTTATAAAACAAAAAATTGTGGTAAATTTAAATGTTCGGAACACAGCTTCAGAGCCGAAATAATATGATTTGTTTTACAAAGAGTGAATAGCACAACGAAAATATAAAAACAATTCACGAGCAGTGGGTTTCACTTCAATCCATTCAAAAAAAGAACGAAAAACTGAAAGCACTGCATGTTTGCTTTGGTTTAGAGAGGATATACAAAAACAAAAAGTGAGCAAAGGCAAATATAAAGCACAGAGTGATATCTAGCACAGCCATATCAATACTGCAGCTATTTTGTAAACATACACACACATTCACGTCTTTAATACGCTTATAAGCTCGCATACGTCGACAAAATGTGCAGTTAAACAAAGATCTCCTTACGCATCCAAATGGAGGTTCACTTCAAGACGCACAAGCATATACAGCTGCAGGCATTGATATGACGGCATGTGGACGTATACGGAAATGGGCAGTGGGCATTTTTTAGAAATTACAATTAAGAAGTTTGAAAATTTGTTGAGCTTATCAAAATGTTGTACAGAGTATGAATAAATTATAAAACTTTGACAGATGGGAATATCAAGCCAAATAACGAACCTGATAGAAAATATCCACGAGAATAGAAGATGAGTGGTTTAAACGGAAAAATAAATATCCGACTATTTTGAAACCTGCTCTGGTGTGAAACAAGGGTGTCTGTTGTCGCCATTATTGTTCACTTTATACCTAATGATTTGCACGACTATTTGGAAGCTGGAAGCTGGTTGAAGCCAGGAATATAAGACTTCTCCTTTATGTCGATGATATTGTTCTTATGGCGGATAACCCTAAAGTCTTGCAATCCATGATTAATAACCTGGAGAAATACTGCGCTGAATGGAATATGAAAGTAAGGCCAAATAAATTGGAGATGATGGTCTTTAGAAGGGGTGGATGATTTTCCCAGGCAGAAAAATGGTGGTACCAAGGTGAAGAAATTAAATTGGTGGCCGAATATAAATATCTAGGTCTCATTCTCATACCCAAAATGGCATTCGGCAAGCACTTAGAAGCCAGAAATATCTAAGCAAAAGTTAGTACTAATTGCTCATGGAACGATTTTTTAGCAAAGCCATTCAATTGATTAAAATCAAAATGGAAGCTGTTCCAAGCGGTATGCAGAGCGATACAAACCTACGCAGCGCAAGTTTGGGGTTATGCCTAATTTGATTATGTAAATGAACTTCAAGGCTGCCGCCGTAGCCGAATGGATTGGTGCGTGATTACCATTCGGAATTCACAGAGAGGTCGTTGGTTCGAATCTCGGTGAAAGCAAAATTAATAAAAACATTTTTCTAATAGCGGTCGCCCCTCGGCAGGCAATGGCAAACCTCCGAGTGTATTTCTGCCATGAAAAAGCTCCTCACAAAAATATCTGCCGTTCGGAGTCGGCTTGAAACTGTAGGTCCCTGCATTTGTGGGACAACATCAAGGCGGACACCACAAATAGGAGGAGGAGCTCGGCCAAACACCTAACAGAAGTGTATGCGCCAATTATTTATTTTTTTATTTATTTTTATTCGATTTTCAAAAACGGTAGCCAAATGTTCGAGTGTAACTTTGGCAGTGTGACAAGTTGCACCGTCCTGTTGGAACCAAATGTCGTCCATGTCATCCTCTTCAATATTTGGAAACAACTCGTTGAGCATGTCACGGTAACGCTCGCCATTTACTGTAACCGCGGCTCCTCGCTCATTTTCGAAAAAATGGCCCGATGATGCCGCCACATCAAAAACCGCATCAAACAGTGACTCGTTGTGGATGCATTTGCTTCTCTACAGTAACGTGTGGATTTTCTGAGCCCCAAATCCGACAATTTTGCTCATTGACGTAGCCACCGATGTTGAAATGAGCTTCATCAGAAAAGATGATTTTTCGGTAAAAGTTCTCATCTTCGGTCACACGATTTTCTGCCCATTCAGCGAACCGAAAACGCATTGGATGGTCATTAGGCTTCAGTTCTTGCACCAATTGAACTTTGTAAGCCTTCATACCGAGGTCTGTTGCAAAATTCTCCTCAAAGAAGTCCGTGAAATGTTTAATTCTTGAGAACGATGACGAGTTTAGGTTGTTGGATGTTAACGCACATTTTTGGCTACAGCAGCAATGTTTTCGGGTGTACGCACTGCAGAAGCACGTTCACGTGTTGTTTTATCCATTAACGGTCCACTTTCACGAACACGATTAACAAATTGATCCACAAACTGTCTTGTTGGCAAATATTTTTTGGAATTTTTTTTCAAATTTCTCACAGTTTGAGTAGAAGACTCACCGCTTTGGAAATAGAGTTTCAATATTTCCCAATTTTCTTCAAGCGTATAGCGTCGCATTTCGTAAATGTCAAACGTTTAACCCTCGAGAACACGCGCCTCGTAAGATAGCACGGATTCTCGCGCATGAGCATTTTGCTCACTTCATGTAAGAATGTAACTTTTTAATGGATAACAATTTTTAAACATTTCCTTTTTAACATGGTTATAATACCAAGTCATTTTTTTTGCAATTATGTGTTTATTTAAGAAATTCACACTGTAAAATTACATAGATTCATTTAATCAAGACATAACCAAAAATTTTACATTCATACTTTAGTATATTAACAAAAAAAACTCCTTGTAATAAAATAAATAAATAAAAGACAAGAATCAGTCTTCGGTAAGATTGACATTTACGTTGCTTTCGAAGCAAGATGGGCACATATACTTAACGCTTTCCGTGCGAAGTAATTTTCCACATAAAGTGCAGCCTTTTTTCGAACGTCTGTTTTTACTCCTGGGGCAAAGCTCGCAAAAGCCCGGTTGTAGGTGTTGGCTTTCAGGTTCTTTTGCTGGTACAAGGCGATCCATAGTATTTCTGAAATCACGAGGTAAAGTTTTTATGGCCTGCCGATTAGAAATATGTGGCTTTATTAGCTCCAGGGCAATTTCCTTTAGAAACGTCCTCCTCTGGGTTAAATTTGCGAGTTTTGCCAGTAATGTCAATAAGCGTGAAAAAGAGGCGCATTGGCCACCTGCAGGTTATCCTGGAAACTGAATATGTGCCTTTCATTTGATCAACAGTGTCTACACCCCTTTCGTCTGGTTGTAAGAGGTTATTACTTCGGGTTTGTTCTCAGATGTTTCATCATTAGCTTGGCCATCGGCATGAAGTGATGATAGCATAAGTACCACTTTTTTCTTTTTTTTCACTGGAATGTAAGAGACAAGAACCTTGTTTTCGGCAAATGCAGTCATTGGATGTGGTTGCGGCCTTCCTTTTGCTGAAATAAATTGAGGTGGAATTTCCTTTTTATTTTTCCTTATTGTACCCACAATGGTCGTTTCTATGTATAGTTCATCTGCTAAAGGTATTGAAGTAAAATAATTATCCATGGTAATGTTTCTGCCCCTATTCAAAATTGGGGCAGCAACCCGAGGTTTTCAACAAAAAAGATAAATCAAGAAATACTTACATTGTTTTTCGCGCAATGAGCAAAAAGCCGCTCTTAAAAATCAACCGTCTGCCTACACGTCCGATCGTGCACTAATCGAAAGAAATGCTCGTCAAAGTACGATGCACAACTACTAGCGAAGGTACTCACCACAATTAGTGCCAGAATTACATAGAACACAAAAATTTCGCGAAATGAAAAATTGCTTGAGCAAAATGCTCATAGCGCGTGTTCTCTAGGGTTAAGTAAATTATGAACACATTTGACATGTCATTTGAGTTACCATTCTCAACAAAAAAGGTTTAAAAAGCAAACGCTATATGGCCCACCCTGTAGATATAAGAAGAGTGCAGCAGGTTTAATATGGAAATTTTTTTCAAATATTTAGTTTAATAAAACACTAAGCTAGCATGAATGCGAAAGGGTCAAATATTGGCTGAGAAAAATAGTGAATAAAGAATATTTTTCTTTGTTTGATATTCGTAATCGAATGTAAGGGATTATACAATTTAAAACTAATACAATTTATTTTTTTTTTTTATTTATTTTTTTTTAATGTAAATTTTGCAGTATATATAAAATATAATAATTCGCGGTCGCTAGCTGCTTCCAAAAGGGGACCCACACGTTGTATACCGGTCCACATTATGTTCCTCAACCAAGAAAATTGCTCACGCCCGATACCTTTTCTTCCTTCAATGTTGCCCTGCAATATGAGTTGCAACAGTTCATATTTCGGGTTTCGTAGAATATGCTCCAAATTTGAAGTCTTTCGTCGTTTGATGAAATTGATTAGTTGTCTGTCGCCGTGAACTCTTCGCAACACTTCTTCATTAGTAACGTGGTCGGTCCATGGTGTCAGGAGTAAACTCCGGAGAAGCCACATTTCAAGTGCTTCCAGTCTATTCATGTGGGAGAGTTTTTGGTCCATATTTCCGTGACATATAGCAAAACTGACCATACATAGCATTTTTTGAAACGCATTTTTAGTTGGAGATTGAAATCGCGACATTTTAGGACTTTACCATATTTAAGAAATGCGGATCTTGCCATTTCGTTGCGACATCTTATTTCTGTTGATACATCCCAGTTTTCGTTGAGAAGGCAACCAAGGTATCTAAAATTTACTTTGTTGATTGTTAATATAGGGTTGTTAAATAAGTGTTGTTGTGTGAACTTCTTCTGCTAAAAACCATGTATTTAGTTTTGCTGATGTTGATTTTGAGGCCGTAAATTTGACTGTGCATTGCAACTTTTCCGTAAAGTTTTTGAAGACCAGCCCAGCTGTCACGTAGTAGAGTTGTATCGTCGGCGTACCTGATGATATTTATAATGACGCCATTTACTTTGATACCAATGTTTTCTAATACTTTCTGAAATACTCTTTCGGAGTAAATATTAAAGAGCAGTGGAGAGAGTGTGCAGCCTTGTCGAACACCTTTCGAAATCGATATGTCTTCAGAATGCACAATTTTAAATGAAGGAGCCGATTTTTTAGCATTATCACTATTTTTTAAGGAGTTTTTGTTACTAATGAGCATTCCAAAGCAAGGAATTTCATCACAGCTCGATATTAGGTGCCTTCCATCCTAAAAAAGTACACTGACATACAAACTTTAAGTTGCTTTTTCACAAAAAATTAATTGATAGGTGGAAGTGAGATGTTGTGTGTGCTCAAGCGAATTATTTGTGCGAATCAAATTGTTAAGTTGGATGCCAATTTCAATCAAGAGTAAAAACCAACATATTCTAAGATCTGTTTACATTTCAAGATCCGCAACTGTATATTTCGAAACCGTAGAAGGCAAAGCAGCGCAAGTACAGCTCACTGACTCAAATGCTTAGACACAAATGCAAATAATCGTACAATCTTAAACAAATTTTGTGCATCCTTACAACATTTTGAAATCTTTCGCATTAATAGCATTGTATGGAAAATGTCCCCCAGGAATCAAGTTTACCCAAAGAATACCTGCAGCGTCACTTGAGCACTGATCTCAAGCCATACAACGATGATAAGCGGGAAATGATGCAAAAACGGCAGTGAGGGGAGCGAGAATGATGGTCAGTGCACTAAAAAATATGCGTCATGCATTTATTCGTATGCACTCATGTATATATGCATTTATGTATGCGTGTGTGTGTCCACTTACAAAATGTTGGCATATTTGCAGAGCTTTACTTCAATTTCCATTGAAATGAATATATGCTTATGTCTTTGTCCAAAGGCAATGCAAATAAATGTGAAGATGCAATGGAATGCTAAAGTACACACACACAAATGCACACCCACACAATCTCGTGACCACATACTCACATGACCAAAGGATATCCACTAGTGAAAACAAAAGGCAGCTTGAGAAATAATAAATTTAAATTGAAATTTATGTTTGAATGGACAGCGAAATATGTGTATGTACACACATACACACGTGTAATGAATGTGTGGTTGTGGTTGTGTGGCAATGTAACTAACATTATTTGAGCATTTGTAAGCGTTTAGAGAGTAGGGAGACAAACCACTTAAGCATAGTTGTACACACGCACCTACATAAATACGATATGCATTCATTTATTGGCATGCAATTGTGTACGCGTGGTTGTTCTTGTTGTATAAGAAAATACACAAAGCATGAAAATACTTTACTTGTGTCCGAAGATACTTGCCGCATTCTCATTTGCATATTTGCAGAAATGTGCTTTAGCTGATTGCTATTTTCTTAAGCCACATTTCCTCATATGTGTATATTAGTATGAATACGTTTGTGTGTGTGTATGTGTATTGGTTTTAGTTAAATTGGAATTGTTTTTCGTGCTGCTGAATTGTTTTTATACAAGTGTGCTTTAGCTGTGGACTTAAGTGGATATATGCAACAGAGGAGGTTTCAACGTACTGTCCTTTTTGGACAAATGCTCGGTTACATATCAGTAAATTTAAAATGTGGCACAAATTAATTCTGGTAATGTAATTTTTGGTGCAATTTCTTATTTTATAAAAATATATGAGAATTGAGATTTATATAAAAAATGCGCACTCTCACTCACCCTCTGGTCTGATTTGACGAGCGCTAAATCATCGTACTTTTTTCCCGTAAAAGAGCTTTGCATCGAAGCGATCTGCAGATTGGAGACCTGTGCGCTCTCCGAAATAAGTAAGAATTTTTCAAAAATATACAGTATTTAAATAAGTTATCGTGATAAGCCAACACATGCAGTGAGTCCACAGTTTGAGTGCACCTAAGTAACCATATTTTCTACACGAGCCGCTAAGTCAGCACATCCAGCGTGCGAATATCGGCGCAGCAACGACAGCGCAGCTCAGGGTAGTGGCTTAGGTTTAAGTGAGCAAATTATTGTTACTTTTAGTTTTTGAACTCTCATCGAAGTTGACAGTTTAGACGCACCAAATAAATGTAAAATTAAGCGTAAATTCGTTTAATTAATACGACAAAGGCAGAGCTTCATAAAGAGTTACCGAGTTACCGAGTTATAGGGGTTTGAAGTAAATATTTTCCATAGAATTTTTTTTTCTGATAAAATATATATTCATGAAATCTTTTTTTTAATTTGTCATATTTGGATAGTTTTGATTTTTTTTAAACGCTCGATGGAAAGCTTCGATTTTGCTGAAATTTTTCTAATTTTATCAAAAAAACAATTCTTTTAGATCTATTTTTTAATTTCTTTCAAGGTTGGATAGCTTTAATTTTTTCTTAATCGCTCGTATGCAAATTTTGTTTAATACTTTTTTGAAATTTTTTTTTTATATTTTTTCATATTCCGATAGTTTTGATTTTTTGTAACGCTTGAATGGAAGCTTTAAATTTGTTAAATTATCAAAAAAAAATTTTCTAATATTTTACTTTTTTGAATTGGTTTTTTTTTTGGAAAATTTTAGTACTTTTTTGAATTTTTTTCTGAGTTTTTTAAATATGTATATTTTATTATAAACAAATTAAGACAGCTCTCATTTTTTTAATTCTGATCTGGAATCTTCGATTTTTTCACATTTTTTAAATTTTATGAAAACCTTGTTTTAATACTTTCAAACAATTTTTAAAATTTTTTTGTATTAGACCAGTTTTGATTTTCTTTAAAAAGGTCATATGGAATTTTTTTTTAGTTTGGATTGTTTTGGTGATTTTAAATACCCTCGAATTTTTCCAATTTTACCAAAAAAAAAATGTTTTGAATTGTTTAAGAACACTCATTATTATTACTGGTAGAGGCGGAGTTTATATTCGAAATAAAACACATTTTTTTAATACCTTTTTGAAACACATTTTTTTTTTAATTTTTAAGGTTTTTATTTTTTTAAAAACGCTCATCGAGTATTTCCAAAATTTTCCACTTTTATCAAGTAATCTTTCAATGCATTTTTAAATTTTTTTTAATTTATCCAAAGTGGTAGGTTCTGCTTTTTTTTCAAAAACACTCATATTTTTCCACATTTTTTCGAATTTTGTGTAATACTTTTTTTAATTTATTTATTTATTTTCTAATTTCATTTCAACTTCATATTCGTAGTTTTCCAAAGTTTACCCGCATTCGATATATTCGATTTTAGAAATTATAAAATTTTTTTTACTTTTTGTACTTTCACTTTATTAAAAATTACCTCAAAGGTGCAATTTGTTTTCTGGTTTCAGTTAAAAGGTATGTCAGTTAACATATAGCACCAATAAAATCAACAATAAAATCACAGCTAAAATCACCAAAAAAATTTTAACCAAGCCCTGACAGTTGAAATTGGCTGTTTGACAAAATTATGAACTTACGATTTTTAACATAGACAACAAAAAATTATGTTAACTCTTCTAAAAATTATTTCAAAACTATTACGCCTCTTTAGCTATCCAAAGCGTTTCCAACTAAGCTTGGAAGGTCCAATTTTATAAAACGGAGATGATGCGGGCTCTTATTCCTGATAAAGTTTCACATGCTTTTCCTTAAATGTTGTACCAATTTTTTCGACAGTTTTCAATTTTTTTCGATTTTTTCGATTGCTTAAATTGTGTCAGGTACTTCAGAGGCAGTGCTTGGAATCGCTTTTTCATTATCTTAGATTACTTGCTGAGCCTATTCGATTGCAGTGTTCTCAGAGTATTATTCCTTTTATATTGTTCATATTTTAAAAACACTACCAAAATAATGAAATTTGGAATATATCTGCAATATATTCCACAAATTTCCAGAAACGTCAAATATTAAGGCTTCCCTTAACCAACACAATAACCCTTCAGGCTGCTTGTTAAGCTTGAGAAAGTACTTTGGGTAGGAAAAAATTGCATGTTATTTAAGATATGTATGTTTAGGAGATGGATTAAAATATGTTTTACGAAATTTTGACTTCGTAATATTTGCTCATACACTGTGTTGTTCAGGCAACCAGTTTGCGGCACCATTCAAAATCAATTTTCCAAAATTTCTTTGTATTCATCCGACACAGCATTATCTTATTACACATACACATATACATGTTTAGATGGCAGCATATAAAGCTTCAATGCAAACACAACACTGCCAATGTCGATAGAACTGCCAACATTTTGGGCTGAAAATACAATCTCTTATTGAAAATGTTGACATACCGCACATATCGCATGTGTCATATGTATTCTGAAAGGAATTTACATGTATCTATCTATGTGCTGTTGAGTGTAGTGACTAGTCAACTGCTTTTGTGCGTTGCAATAGCTAAGAAAATAGTTGTCTTTGTCGCATTCTCGCTTTGGCAGTGAGACAAATATTTGTAAATGCAAAATGTATTGGTCATCGCTAAGCGAATTTTATCCAGTTCAATAGCTTTGTACAAGCGGTAGTAAAATCACGAGATTATTCACATGATACACAAAAATAGTTTGTATGTTTTTCTGTAAGGGACGATGTAATTGCATGAGAAGGGAAAATAGTGGCACTGCTGGTGCAGCAACTGGTCCACTTTGCATTTGTTTCCAGGCGGTCTTGAAATGGAAGGCAAAGTACCACTTATTTTACTAGAATACGCTAACCAAGTCTACAAGACTGCCTCAGATAAAGATAGTCTCTTTAACTAAGTCGTCTTAAATTGGAATATTCCATAAAATCTAACTGCATAATATTTGGCCAGGAGTACGCCATGCATAGAGTTCCAGTAATGTGCAAATATCGAAAAAGCAAAAACCTCTATGCGAACATGTTTCGAATATTTCCAAAGCACAAGTGTTGAGAAGTTGTCATTCATTCACAAGGTACATCGCATTATGTGCACCAGCCTAAAAGCTTTATTGTTCGGATTTTGCTAAAAATTGTGCAAAAGGGGAAAGAAGAGGCAATATTGAGATATACTGGCGTGACATAAATGTTTTCCATACGATTTGTCAGTACTTTTAAATAAAAAATTAAAAAAAAAAATTTGGGTAAAATTTCTGTGTAAAATTTTGAAAGCTTTCATTCTTTAAAAAATGCTCATGCAGAAGCTTCGAATTTACCATATTATTTATCAAAAAAAAAAATTGTTAATACTTTTTTGAAACTTTTTTTTTCAAATATTTTTTAAAACTTGGATAGTATGAATTCTTTAAATAAATACGGTAGTATAGAAATTTCAAATTTTCCGAATTTAAATTCTTTTTTCTTAATATCAGGTCAGCCCATAAGTTCGTGCGTTTTTTAAAGGTGGTTTCAAAATTAATAAAAAATAATTTTTAAAGTATTTATTAATCAATAATATATTTTCTTTCATTATTTACAATGTCTTCCCAAGGTTTGGGCAAATTTTTAATTCCCTGCTCAAAAAATTGTTTGCCCTTGGAGCCAAGATACGCTTCGATATCTTTTTTTTAGCTTCTTTCGAGGAGTAGTTCTTGCTACTCGTATGCGACTGAAGCCCACGGAAAAGGTGATAATCACAAGGTGCAATATTCGGAAAGTATGGTGGATGCGTCATTAGCTCCCATCTGAACTCGTTCAGCTTGCCCAATGTTTGCCTTTCCGTATGAGGTCTTGCGTTGTCGTGGTGAAACAAAACTTTGCGTCTATTCATTAAAGACGGTCGATTTTTGTTAAGTGCCTCATTCAGGTTTGATAGCTGATGGGAATATTAATCAACAGTTATCGTCTGATTTGGTTCCAGAAGTTCATAACAAACAATTCCGGCCATATCCCACCAAGGAGAATCTTCTTGGGGTGAAGCCATCTCTAGGGGTCGATTCTGGTGTTTTATCTTTATCTAACCATTGGCGTTTGCGAACAGGATTATTGTAAATGATCCATTTTTCACCACCAGTAACGATGCGGTTAAAAGAACTTTCATTTTCAAGCCGTTGCAGCAGCTGAGAACACACATTCACTCTCTGCTGAAGGTTGGCGACGGATAGTCTATGCGGAACCCATTTTCCCAGCTTTCAAACCTTTACCAACTGAACGAGGTGACTGTAAACAATTCCATGCGATGAATTCAACCTCTGAGCTATCATATCGACTGTCAAATTTGGCTCAGCTTCCACGAGTTCGAGCAAGGTGTCGGAGTTAAAGACTTCAGGACGACCAGCGCGCGGGGCATCCTCCACGCCGCAGTTACCACTTCGGAATTTTAAAAACCACTTTTGCGTAGTCCTTACACTCACGGTATCCTCTCCGTCAACAGTGTTTATTTCTGCAGGGGCAGCTGTTGCATTTTTAGCACTTTTATAAAAAAATACAAAATATGCCTTTTATACGCGTTCAAAGATTCCATTTTATTTTTTAACAACACGTGCTTCTATCCACGATTAAAATCACTTGTTGAATGCACAATATGTCAAAGAAAATATAAATAGTTCCGTTATATTCCGTGAATAATTTTTTGTATGCAAAGATAGTACAAAAGTGAAATTATGGGTAAAATACGCACGAACTTATGGACTGACCTGATATATACCAAATTTGGATAGTTCTGATTTTTTTAAATACTCATCTGGATGCTTCGCTTCTTTCCAATTTTTTTTTATTTTATGAACACATTGTTTTTAATACTTTCAAACAAATTTTTAAACTTTTTTTATATTTGGACAGTTTTGATCTTTTTAACATACGAAGCTTAGAATTTTTCCATATGTTTCCAGTTTTATCAATTTTTTAAAAACTTTTCAGAAACTTTTTTTTGATTTTTTTTAACTACGCTGGAATTTTTCCAATTTTATCAAAAAAAAAATGTTTAATACTTTTCTGAATTTTTTTAGTTTAGCAAAATTGAATAGTTTTGAAATTTTAAAAACGCTCATATAGAAGCTTCGAATTTTTCCACTTTTTCTTAACTACATCAAACAATTTTTTTAATATCTTTTTGAAAGAAATTTTTTTTGTAATTTTTAAAGTTTTGAATTAAAAAAAACGCTCATGTAATAGTTTCGGATTTTCTTAAATTTTTCCACTTCTATCAATAATTTTTTTTTTAATTTTAAAATATTTTTGTTTTTTTAATTATCAAATCTGATAGGCTTTGCGTTTTTTGAAAACCACTCAAGCTTCGAATTTTTCCATATATTTTCGAATTAAAATTTTTTCTAATTTAATCCTGTTTTGCAATTTTTTTTAATATGATGCTTTCCATTTCAATTCAACCGGGCTATTCGGGTCATGTTCTTCGATTTCGATGTAACTGAAATATGTTGCTCTCTGGTCAAAATAATGAGACACGTATTTTTTTTTCGCCCGAAAAAATTTTTTTTCAAGAGTTATCGGCAATTTTGTTTTTCGGCTCAAACTCGATTTTTTTAATTATATAAGAAACATTTTTTTTTAAATGCCCATAACTTAGTCAAAAATGAACCGATTTTAATAATTCTGGGTTCAAAATTATCGTAATTACTTACACAAGCGACTTCATGTAGAAACAATTGCAAAAAAGTATTTGAAAATTTTTTATTTAGCAAAAAAGAAAAAAAATTGAAATTTTTTCGAAATTCAATATTTCAAAATGTGTATTTTTTTTTTTTTATAACTTTTTCCAAATCATGGGGACACCTCAAACTTCAATTAAGCTGAATGCCCAGTAGCTAAAATGAGTTGTTTTTGAGTAATGAGTTTTTGAGTAAAAAACCTTTTTCACACTTTCTGTTTTTTGCAAAATAAAAAATTTTAATTACTCTTTTGCAACTGTTTCTACATGAAGTCGCTTGTGTAAGTAATTACGATCATTTTGAACCCAGAATTATTAAAATCGGTTCATTTTTGACTAAGTTATGGGCATTTAAAAAAAATTTTTTCTTATATAATTAAAAAAAATCGAGTTTGAGCCGAAAAACAAAATTGCCGATAACTCTTGAAAAAAAATTTTTTCGGGCGAAAAAAAAATACGTGTCTCATTATTTTGACCAGAGAGCAACATATTTCAGTTACATCGAAATCGAAGAACATGACCCGAATAGCCCGGTTGAATTGAAATGGAAAGCATCATATATAATATATCAAATGCATGGTTTTTATTTCTTTTATATGCTTTGAATTTTTCCAAATTTTTAAGTTTTATAAAAACAAAATAATTTTAACCAATATGTTTTTAATTTTTATCAAATTCGGTTATTTGTGACTTTTGTGTTCAAAACACTCATATTGAAGCTTAGAATTTTTTCTTTAAGATGATACATAACTTTTTATGGAGACCAAAAATTGTATCATATATTTATATTATTTCGACCCACTTTTACACCACGGAGCGATGCAGTCAATCAAAATAATAAAAAAAATTGTGTGATGTAAATTTTGCATACTTTTTCCTTTATATAGTTGAGCTTCATCATCAAATTTCATAAATATCGAGGTTTTGGGGTATTTAGAAGGGTACACTTAACCCGTTTTACCCCCGATATATACATACATACGACATGCAATTATTCGTACCCACAGTAAATATTCTTTAAAATCATTTCACTTCCACGTACTTTTAACAGGCATACATGCACGTATAGATATTTTAGTTTCTCAAAATTTCCCACAAAATCGCTGTTAAATGCAGCTGCAATGAAGCAGTATTAAACAAAAAACCTATTACATCAGCGAAAATGGTGAAATCGGTAAAAAGTTTCAAAATTCGAACTAGTATTGAAATAACCTTGACACGTACACCCGCAATCAGCACATTCTGGAATAGAGCTTTGCGAAAATGTACATACATATAAAATAATATTTTCCTACAAGCTCACGCCGCGTCAACCGTGCCAGGAAGCATTA
>JAYXIM010007861.1:0-11512 GCA_037575425.1 Anastrepha fraterculus
CCAAGCTGGCCAGTGTGGCTCTTCAAATATGTTTTTGTCTCTATCTACCCTTCCTTACTTGTTTGTCTTCTTTGTTTACTGCGCTCCCATTCTTTTTCCGCAGTTCCTGTAACACATTTGCGAATCATTCTCGCATCTTGGCCCACGCCAACTTCGATTGCGGCATTCGATTTACAATGTTGTCTGGGAAGAATAACCCCTTTATCATTTCTTCGCAGTATATGTACTTGGAATCTGTTACCTCGCACATGCGGTATAGGTATCTCCGGAAGTATCCGTGGCCCGAGAGGAACTGTGTTAAGAAGGGATTCACTTCCCCGAAGTTCCTCTGTACCCATTTGTCAATTGAAGGAATAAGTTTCGCCGTCCATCTGCCACTCGGTTCAGAGTCCCATTGGCTTTGCCACCACAGCATGATTTAGCAACTCCGTTCTGAGAAGCTAGTGGTGACGTGTTTCTTCTTGGAGGCTCACGCATTCATTCGTTCCCGGACCATGAGGTCGATGGGTGTCGCCCGCTGATCACGAAAATTGCTGCGCCTGAGACAGTGCGGTGGGCTGAGGCCACTCTGAGTGCCGCTGTTCGTTGCACAGCCACGATTGCTCTGCGCCTGGTATTGCAGTTTCGCACAATGACCTTTGCTGCTTTGGTAACTACATGCCGTACCTGGGCCCAGAAAGCAAGCCTGCACTCAAGTTGAATATCTAAGTATTTTACTTCGTTGTGGGTGACTAAGGACGTGTCCCCTATTTTCGTGCGGACCTCGTGTCATAAGGATGACTTCGGTGTTATGTTTGGCGAGTTCGAGGCCGTGGTCCTCAAGCCATATTTGCGTCCTCATCATGACTTAGTTCAGCTTCCTTTTAGCGTTCTCAGTGTCCCGCGCTGGTATGACCGCCGCTATATTGGCCGCGTATACCACTAGATATGTATCTTCTGGCATTTCTACGCTCAATATCTCGTCGTAGCTCAGATTCCAGAGATCGGGGCTAAAAATAGATCCTTGAGCTGCGCCAGACGCTATCGCTTTTGTTTTCTGGCCACTTGGTGTGTCGTACAACAGTTCCCGCTCACTCAGGTAGCTCTGGAGAATCCTTAGCAGGTATGCAGGTATTCAGTGGCCTATATAGTCATCGCTTAGTGCCCAACGAGAAAATTATGCCTTTTTTCGCTTAATCTTGTATTTTATTTATAGTTACTAGCAGACCCAACCACGCTTCGTTGTTGAATTGAAATGATGTGAAAATAAATAAAACAATTCTTGTATATAATTTCGTTAAAAAACCATATAATTCAATTCAGTCATTTTTTCTTTGTAACACCATAAAATAGTCCACATAATCTCAAATAATGCTGCTGATTTAACTGTTTTTGACCGGATATAGTTCCAGGTCGCTCATGTGAAGTAAAGCCTACTGTTACGGAAACGAATATATAGAGTGAAAGTTGAAATTAAAAAGACTTTTTTATTTATTCATTTTTAATAGTTCATCCAAACAAAATAAAAACAAAATGAAACCTTCGACCAGCAACGAAAAAACGAGAATGAATGAATCCAACAATTCTTTGTATTTTCTAGTCTTAAACGGCACCTAGGCCTAGACACAACGAAGCGTTTTTCGTAGAAAATAATTTTTTATTGTAAACCTAGTGGATTGACTACATTTTTTGTGTATCTATTGGTGACATAAATAGAGAGATCAGATGGTTTACTCACTCTTCAGCATGGGACTTATTATATGTTTGAAATTTGAGCCAAATTGGACAGTAAGAAATGGATTTTTAGAAATGCCTTGACTCCAGTGCCAACTATTGCGCCAATTATGAAAATTATTACAAAAACTCAAATACTTTTCTTCATCTAACTAATATTAAGGGTATATATTTTGAATTTAGTCAAATCGGTATATGTTGGCCACAGTACTACCTATCAGAAACTCATACGATTTGCTTCTAACTGCTTTCAAGACAAATTTATTCTGTGAGTCTGAACTTAATTAGGCGCCACTTTTTCGTTTTATTGGTCACAAAACAAACTGGAAAAATTACAACATTTTTGTACACGAATATACGATTTGATTAGACTCTTTAGATAGGATGGGCTCTGATGCTAACTTCTTTGACCCAGAGCCCGTTCTCCCACTCCCTTCTGCAGCCATCAAAGCAGGCTGAGAAAGGATGCAGGTGGACTAAACTGATGGTACCTGTCATGTCCGACCGACTGTGGCAAATCATCCTGTCACAGGCCATTTTCTGTGGGCGAAATACTTAGAAAAGGTGGGCATCTCAGACAGTGCACTCTGCCCAGCTTGTGAAGAGGAGGATGAGACGGCGGACCACTTCCTGTACGTCTGCCCCGCTTTCGCTCGAATCAGGCTTGAGGTCTTTGGCACTGGTGTGTTAAGAAGCGACCACCTTGGCCCCTTGGCACCATAAGATCTACTCAAATTTCTTCAGAGGTCGCGTGGATTTAAAGAAAATTAAAAAGGGAATCCGAGTGCAGTGCAATGGACTTAATTGTGTCTGAGTGCTGTGCTTGCTAGTTTTCCCGACAAAAAAAAAGACGATTTCATAAATATTTGCCTACTAATTTTCCTTATTAAAGTATCCTTTACTTAAAATCTTATTTTAATGCTTGTAATGAATTGAATTTCTATACTTGGTCAGCCACTATTTACTTAAATATGTAGTGGTGAATATGTAGCTATGCATTGAAATCATTTAAAAAATGTAGAATAAACTTTTCATCGAACTCTTTAATAATCGCAAGCCGCAAAGCATTTGTACTACGGCGTAAATTCTCGCCGTTTGATACACTACACCTGCTTGGTATTACTGCTTATCACTCTGAGAGCTTGAAGTAACTTTCACCGCTACTCACTTCAGTTTATGGTTTTTAGAAATTTTTTGCAATCTCTGTGAGCCACGTGAGACAGAAAAATATGGAAAGCAGAAGCAAAAGAATAAATTGCTGCGACAGTCTTAAACTAAAATCTTCTGCTGCTTTACGTTTGCTGGCTGATGCTGGTGCGTGTTCGTGTCCTTTGCGAATTCACGGCAGAATTTATCTTCGCGATTTCTCCTCTCCAATTCCAAGTGCAGATACTTAGAATCTTTGTATCTCTGCGTATATTCTGGCTCAATTTGAGTTGAGTTGATTTAAGCGCGCAAGAGGAAACTGCAAAAAAGTGTATGCATGTAGATATAAATGTGAAAAAAATTAAAAAAAAGTTTAAGTGGCATAAAAAGCAAAAATAAAATAAAATAAAAGCATAGATTGAAAGATGGAAAATATTTGCTAAAGCGGAGTGGCTTGAATAAAAAATTAGCGAATTTATTTCTCAAAGGAATCACGTTCAAACATGGATACAGTGCAATTTGTATAAATATTAAATTTCATGATTAAATTATTTTCAAACATAAATTTAAGTACATTAAAATTAAATGAGTATGAAAGGGAAGAAAATGTGCTTATGACGCACATACGTTAATACGATTTTTCTGCTTCTTTATTATGCCCATTCCATTTCAAATTATAAGCGATCATACAGATGCCATTTCCTAAATAAATAAATATAAATTTCAGCTTACAAAGCTTAAGCTATTTTATATTATTTCCAATGGTTTTATGTACACCTCTCTGCCTTGCAGCATTGCATAGCTCTCCAACTCCGATACCAGTTGAATGCCATATATTTCGCATCGAAGATATTTGTTTTCACTCAATGCCCCGCTTACCTTCTTTTTTTTTATTAATTCTACTATTTGCGATATGCATCTTGGTGTTGTGCCATAAATGGAGGCACCTACAGTTCGAGATGGTTTTTGATGAGGAGTTTTTCATGGCAGAAATGCATTCGGTGGTGTGCCATTGCCAACCGAGGACCGACTGCTATTAGAAAAAAAATATTCTATCATTGGTGTTTCGGTATTCCGAATGGTATTGACACACCCACGTATTCCACTATGGAGACCGGGGACAGAATTAGCATAGTGAAATACGGGTTGGTTGAAAAGTATTGAAAGCGACCCTTGTTATTCACCAGAAGAATTAACACTTATACGCCATTTTAGTACCTCAACTTACTTTTAGCAACCAAAAAAATTTAGTTCGATGTTTCGATTCATTCTTTGTTTAAGACCGATTTCAAAAAATTAATTTTTTGTTTTTTCGATATTTCGAAAGTATAGTATCTTAAGAATATACTGTGACATTTTTATGGCGAAATTCCCAATATTATAGCTTCTACAGCCCATTAACTAGGTAAAGAGAAGTGCGCGCGCTCCTATACCTCAAACTTTACCTCAAACCGCGCAATTTTGTCAAATTGTAAAGGGTGATTAAGTTTCAAGGGCCGGTGTTGATTTTGAATCAAGTACAATTTTTTTAGAAAATTATTGTCATTTCTCTTTATTATGATAATACCGGTATGGCTCAATTACGCATGGAATAAAATATTGGCCAAATGGCCTCGGCGGCACACCTCCATCCGATGGTCCAAATTTTCGATGACGCTGAGGCATAATTGAGGTTATATGCCGTTAATGTGTCGAATTATCTCATCCTTTAGCTCTTTAATTGTTGCTGGCTTATCGACGTGCACCTTTTCTTTCAAATAACTCCAAAGAAAGAAGTCCAACGGTGTTAAATCACATGATCTTGGTGGCCAATTGACATCGCCGCGACGTGCCATTGTTCGTTAGCTGAGTGACAAATGGCACCGTCCTCTTGAAACCACATACCGTCCACATCTATATCTTCCAATTCGGGCCACAAAAAGCTCGTTATCATCTCACGATAACGAACACTATTCACAGTAACTGCCTGACCGGCCTCATTTTGGAAAAATACGGCCCAATGATGCCGCCGGCCCATAAACCCCACCAAAAAGTCACTCTTTGTGGGTGCATTGGTTTTTCGGCAATCACTCTTAGATTATCATTCGCCCAAATACGGCGATTTTGCTTATTGACGAATCCACTAAGGTGAAAATGTGCCTCATCACTGTGCGCGATGTGCATTTTGATTTGAACGCCCGTTTTCATAATAAGCCTGATTAACTTTAATGCGTTGCTCGATTGTGTATCTTTCCATGTTTTAAATTCAGCTAGTCTGAGATTGAAAAGTGTCGAATGAAGTGCAGAAAAAAGCTTGTCGTTTAGCTGTGGTTCACATTCAACATCGGCCCTTGAAATTTGACCCCCTTTATTTAATTTTTTTTTATTTTAGTAAGAGAAATAGTCAGTCATACTGATTAAGAATTTTGTTGGTTTTGTGTTTTTCAGATGAATAGAAGAGCCAAAATGGACGACACCGTCCAGGCCCAATTTCTCGGGAGGGTCAATTTCAGCGCCATTTTTTAAATTATTAAAATTAAAAAAAAAAAAAAAAATTAATTTTTGCATGCAATTTTTTAAATTATTAAAATAAAAGAAAATAAACAATTAAATAAAAAGCCTAAAATTTGTTAAATATCGTTTTTAATTTTTTTTTGCGAAAAAAAAAATCCTGAAAATATCCCTAGTTTTCAAGCCCTAGACTACCGGGACCCCTTAAAAGCCGTTTGAACTCGTTTTTCCGTTTTTTCTATTGGGTATAACTAAATATCCTGTAGCAGTGATATTTTATCTTATGGAGGGTTAAAGAGCAACGCTGATTCTTAAAAAAATGTTTGAAAAAAAATCCACTACTTCATTTCCATGTCCAATTATGCGCCGATGGATTTCGGAGTTTAGTGGAGGTCCAAAAAAAGCAACTAAAGCAGATATCAAAAGCCCATCAACTAAGTACAGAAAGATATAGCAAATTCTTAAAATCCAAAAAAATGTTTACCCAACTTCTTTAAAAAGTAAATGAAATTCAATAAAGCGTACTCTTATTATCACAAATTTCTTGTCACTGAGTAAGTATATTTGTTTTTTTTTTTTACATTAGAGCAAATTATGATTTTTTTTATATACGATAATATTCACTTAAAATTTCTCTACTCAATCATTCAAGTGTGCTTCATTTTGCAATGAACCAGCCATTATACAATGTTATTTAAGCCACTTTGACTCACTTGAACTCATCCAAGCTGCCTGAAGTGTCCTCTTTGCGAATTATGTAAGTATGTGGCAAAGTGATTTAAATCGCAATTTGCTTTGAAGTGCGTCTGCTGGCATACTCGCAGTCTATAATGCGTTCACTATTAGCACACAAGCGCAAATGCATGCACACACACACACGCATTGTCATTTATCTGCTTGAATGAGTGAGCGCATGAATAAAAAAAAAAATGTGGTTACACAAACAGGCCACTAAAACGAAATTATATTATATTAAGCTTTTTTTCTCTGCCCAATTCATTTTATTTCTGCTTTTTTTCTATGGAATTGAGTTTAATGAAAATGCACATAGCATTTTTAAATATCAATTTCGTCTTTTATGCCTTTTATAACATCGCCCGTGATTTCGAAATATTAATTAAAGCACACGAATTTGTAAAATAATGTTTGGAGAAATGGGGATTTTGGTAAATTTTCAAGGGAATACTTGCATATGAGGCAAAGGAATTGTATGGGCTTTTCAATATGGAAGTGAGGAGTTTGATTGATGGCATCCATGTGTGTATTACTCAAACTATTATCCATCGGAATCTATAGCCCTTTGTGAGTTCTCTGTTAACTTATGGGTATCTGTAATCAAGCCAATTTTTAACATTGGTGAACAAAATTCAGAAAGTGGGCCCAAGATCAGAACTTTGCCCAGCTCTTAGCGAGCTTGAAAGAATCAGCTGATTGGCTAACGTCAACGGGGTCATGAAAGAAGTTTATTTATGAAAAAAAGGAGATTGTGTTGGTGATAAACGAAAAAAACTAACACAGTATTCGCTCATGTTGCGTCGTTGCCGTTCGTTGACTGATTAAACTAGTGAATAGGTATTTGTTTGTTTTTCATCAAAGTAGATTGGCAAAACCTGGTAATTATTATTCTTGAACTTTTATTTCTCGCAGTTGTAAGAGTCAACTACATTCTTGAAAGAGGATTGCATACTCGTTTTTATAAAATCCTATGAGAAGTTAGAGATGTCTCCATGCATACTATTTATTTATTCAGATAAACAAGATTTATCATAAAATAAAGATTTTGACGTGATAACGTCTTACAATTCGATGTAGCCGGCTGCATGCGCCAAAAAATGCGGCGTTATCTTGCTTTAACTGCAAGCAAGAGCGCGGAACGACGACAAAGAGGCACAATCGGCCCCCGTGTTCCGCAACGTTCGACATCTGGCCCTCTCCTACTTAAGTGAGCATATATGTATGTATATGTGCATATGTATATAAATTCACATATTTGTATTTGCATATGCCTTCTGTGTGCATGGTAATGAACCATTTCTCTGTTGAGAATAGGCCGATGATAGGAAAAGTAGGAAATGAAAGAGAGTGTTTCGAGTGTAAAGTGTCTTGAAAAAGGCAAATCGATGATGTTGCCTCTTAGTGTTGTAGACTTATTAACGTCTGATGCACAATCGAAATTGAACAAATCTTTCATGAATTTGATAAATGTTTCGCCCTTTTTCACGTTTGTGTAAATGTAACTTGATCAATTCCATTGCGATTCCATTTACCTCCTTCTCTATATCCATACAAAATGCTTATCAAACAAATAAAATTAAAATTTTGTTTTGAAAAATGCAACCATTCCATCAGTATTTTCTTATGACGTTGTCACGGTAAACTATGGCCAGTAAACGGACATTACAGACAACCTCTTTTTTTTGCTTTAATAGTCAAATATTATAAAATTGTTCAAATTATCAACTGACCTAAATTTAGCTGTATAAGCAGCAATCTTTACGCAATCAGCTATACACACGAAATGGGGCCAAAAACGACGGGAAATGCAAAGCTTTTATACTGCAAAGTAATAAATTGAAAAGGTGAGTCAATTCAAATATGATTATTTTCAGTACTTAAGCTCAAAGTATGCACCTCTGCTATAGCATAACCCTGGACGCAGGGTGAGTAAGTAAGCATTATTCTTAGGACGCCGTCTTGGCTCTCTATCTCGAAGCAATGCTGAAGCAGGTAGAGAGGGGAAATCCAAGAGAAGAAGAGGAATATTTTTAGTGGAATCACCCCTCACGTAGTAACGACGGTTATTCTATGGTGCGAAGGCATTTTTAACCCAACCTCACCGCCAAAAAAAAAAAAAAAAAAATACCATAACCTTAACCGTAATATTAGCCACAATAATATTTCTGTCATCAATAATTAGTGCCATTGTCATAAGCAGCTGATATTTTCATATACTATCACGATGCAACAAATCAGAATGCAACTGCTTATAGTTACGGTGACAAACCAAAATTCAATTGATATCTGCGATTATGGTTATGATCACGGAATTACGGCATGCCACCTCTAATCGATTAGAGTGTTGCCCATATATTGGTTGGATCAGCAAATTTATGTCGTTATGGTTATACGAGCATACTTACCTATATTTTGGGCTTTATTTTGATTGCTAACGCTTAAGGGATTACAGGTAGTCAGAATTTTCAAAAAATTATATTTTTTTGCATTTTCTTAAAGCATAATATCTTGAAAATATTGTGAGAAAATTTAAACTGAATCTGACAAATACTTTTCGAGTTTTTCAACAACTAACAAAGGGTGCACCGGAGCTTTCGGGAGCAAGTAGCTAGCATCAGCTGAATAGCAACTTTAAATGCGTTTTTCTCAAAACTATGTTTTTTGGACTAGTGATCAATGCAACTTAAAAACCGCTTGGTAGATTTCAATAAAATTTATACTGCTTTTGAAAAACATAAAAAACTCGTGCCTGATCGAAAGATTTTTTTTTGTAGGAAAATTTCGATTTTTTTTGTTGGTTTTTTTCTCGAAAATCTGGAAAATATTTCCTGAGGCCACCATATTTTTAATTTTGAAAACAAGTTTCGATCAGGCACAAGATTAATAAAACTAATTTCTCTTGTCCGCTTGATTTTAAATGAATCTCCAAGGACTTGTGATGATAACCGCAAGGGACTTCTGGAGAAACGGGCTCCACACAAACAGCGATAACTTTTACAATTATTAATTTATTTTTCAAGTTTAGCTTGAGTCAAGCCGAAACATGATGTATTAATGCTATCTTTTTATTTTTGTAAAATAAAGCAATTGACTAGCAAAAAAAAATTATTGAAAATGCTCATTTTTTCGGGCGTCTGACTAACCCTAACCTCTTAAGTAGCTGCTTTAAATCCAGAGAGCTAATATTGAAATAATTCTCTTAATGAATTGTTTATTACTCAATGTATTTAGTTTGAAATTTTTTTTATTTATTTCACTTGTCGCCTAACAAGATACATATTAAAGTTATATATTTTTATAAAAGGATGAAATGAATTTTTTGAATACTATGTAATTTATTGTAAACATGTCAAATGAAGAACATTAAAGTACTACTATGCAAATAGTTGGAGGTTTTATGTGATAAGTTAAACATTTAACGGCAACAATGTGTCGCATCCCACATAGAAAAAGTACAGATGGTTGGTACAAATCATTGCTGTATCACACAGAATTGCTCAGAAAATTTGTTAGAATCAGTTGTTGTTTTTCTTACAAGATTTAGTTTTATTTGTATTGCCTTCTAATATTTACTTCAATCAAACCTAATTAAAGTATGTCGTAATATTGAGATACAGGCGCTTACATCGACGACTCAACCATTGAATATGGTATTGGAGCGGGATTGCGATTGGGCAGAAACTTCAGATGCTTTACTGATTTATGCAACACGACTACAGTCTGTGAGTAGGAGGCCCGCGCAATACTTAAAGTGGCAAACATCGTAGTTGGGGAAAGTGTCCAAAGAATTGAGATCATGGCTCGTAATGGCAGCCGAGCAGCTCTAAATTCCTTAGAAATAGCTGGCATCTCTTAAGCCTAAAAGCTATTATTTGCTGGAATGAGCTTGAACTTATGTGGGTGCCGGGACGCTATGTTGGGCAGACTGCGATTCCTTCGAGCATCCAGTGGGATTGGGGCTAATTTTAGGGCCAATCATAGGTGCCCGCCGCAGCCGAACCAGTTAATGCATGACTACCACAGTCAAATCGCGATTAAGGATGCCATAATGCAGATCCAAACTGGTCAAGTCCTGTAGTAAATTGCCGTAATAAGAAAAAACATTTAGGTTTTTTTTTGCAATTATTAGAATGCAAAATTAGAGTTACAGCAACTCTTTTTGTTTCTGATGGTAACTTAAATCAATAGAGGTAAAACAAAAAAAAAAAAAAAATATGTACATATATTATATAATACGGTCAAAAGGAAGATGTTTTCTCCCGTTTTTGGTGTTATTAATAATCAGAAACAGTTCAAGAAAAAATTAATTAAAGCAAATTAAACTTCTCTTATCTCTTATTTCAGCCCATTCAGCACTCCCAACAATGAGTGCAATAACAATGACTTCGGTTTAGAAGATAAGATATTAATAAATAGCGAATATGTAGAAATAGAAAGCAACAGGGACGTCTTTAATTCAGTTAAAATAAAATGACTGCTCCGAACTTGTTAAATGACTGCGCGTATAGCTTTTTATTGTCTCCTGCACTGATTTTTAAATTAATTTCTTATCTCAACATATCTATATTAGTTACATGAGAAGACATATTTTTAGATAAAAATAGCCCAACAGGAGGCGCTGGTGTTGATTTGCCATTTTTCACCTCCAAACACATGCGCTTCGCATCCTTATCAAGTTTAAATAAGGCAGAAATAATGGGTCGGTTTGTGGAGGTATATAACATCCACTTCGTCTGTATACGCCAAGCATTGGAGGTTCTTATGAAGAGTGACACTTGAGCGATCATCTTCTGTAATTCAAGTATTTTTTTCCAGCACAGATTGGAAATAAAAAATACTTTAAACTTTCCAGCACAGATTAGAAATAAAATGTGCGTGTAGCGTAGTGAAACTTTCAAGGCAGACAAAGAAAGAGGGAAATACTCGAGAGAGAGTAAGAGAGAGAGAAAGAATATATATCTAAATAAATTCACAACATTTGCAGAGAATACAAATAGACAAAACTTACAAAAACCGGAGAAGGGTCGACCGGTGCAGGTAAACGCCAGACACTAACTGTGGCAACAACATGCACTACTCCGAGCGTTTACCACCCGCACAAATGCAGCCATTCCAGAAGCGGAGCAACGGCACATATTACCGCATGGCAATACCAATAAATCCGACGCCGGAATGGATAGAACTTTAGAGCGCGCACAAGCACTAGTCAGGAAACGGAAATAAGTGCCAAAAAAAAGGCACCACAAAAAAACGCCCAAAAAAACATGGGATCAAAAACCGCCCCAAACAGTAGCACCAAGGAAATATAACGCCTCAAAAAAGGGACCAAAATATATTTCCCACAAGTTTGCACTAGCAAACAAGCGCCACAAAGTAGGCAGTGTTATTTCTCACTAGAAATTAGCAACCACAAGGAAAAACTCAGGAA
>JAYXIM010007862.1:0-14919 GCA_037575425.1 Anastrepha fraterculus
CACAAACAGTTGTTGTTGTTGTTGTTGAGGTGGTTGAACATTTCTTAGCTGAAATGCTCCTAATTAGTGACCAGCACCGTTTTAATACCACTATCTCGTGAAATGATGATGAAATTTTTTTTTTTTTTTTTTGTTTTTGTTTCTAAGTCAAATCCATTTAGTGAGGTCCAAGAATAGGAGCAAATCCTTTATCTCGATGACTGAGATCTCCCTAATTTGCTGTAGGAAAGGCTTACCGAATGATCGGAGTCGTGCCCTGGCTAGTCCCGGGCATTCACATAAATAGTGGAACAGACTTTCCTTCGCCCCTTCCGCTTGACAGCTTCTACAGATAGGATTGAAGGGTAGATTGAGTCTAGCTGCATGATCCCCTACTTTCCAATGTCCTGTAAGGGTTGCAGTGATCCGTGAAATGTTTGGCCGAGAGCATCCTAACAGGTCATTCGTCCTTTGGATTTTATATGACGGCCATGTGTTTTTTGTTGTAATACATGTAGGTATTTGCTTCCATCTTCTTTCGGCTAAAGCATGATAGTGTGAAGCAATAGATGCTTTTAGTGTGTTCAGTGGGGTGGAAACTGCCACCGCCTCTGCTATGTCTAGTGTTGAGCCCTTTCTTGCTAGCTCATCCGCTATCTCATTGCCTCGTATGTTCCTATGACCGGGAACCCATATCAGGGTAATTTCAAGCCAATGGCTGAGCAGTTTCAGCTCCTCTCTACACTGTAGGACCAGTTTGGATGAAATGTAGTTGGAGTCTAAGGCCTTAATAGCTGCTTGACTGTCTGAGAAGATAGATATTCTTGCACTAACTACCTTGTAGAGTTCTAGAGATTTGCATGCTTCTCTGATCGCTAAAAGTTCTGCCTGGAACACGGTGGCATAATCAGGAAGACGAATTGATTGAGATAGGTTGAGTGGCTCCGAATGGAAGCCAGCCCCACACCACAGTTCATCTTAGAACCATCTGTATAGATTTCGATATCGTGTCTTCCAATCACCTCTCCTTTGCTCCACTCGGCTCTCGGTGGGAAGCGTACCGTAAAGCCTTTCTTGAAGTTTAGGTCGGGGACTGTGTAGTCTGATCCGTTTTTGAGCAGCGGGGGTCCCTGTAGGAGGATCTTGCTGTGACCATACGGCCTTGTTGTCCAGCTTCCTATGTCTCTAAGTCTCACCGCGCTGCAAGTAGCTATTGATTTAATGTGTAAATCTAATGGCAATAGATGTGTTAGTACATTGAGCGCTTCAGTAGGACTGGTGCTAAGCGCTCCTGTAGTTAGGCTACACGCTGTTCTTTGTATCTTGTTCAGCTTAGTTTTGTTGTATTTCCTTTCTGTTGCAGGCCACCAAACTAGTGCCGCATATGTTAGTATTGGCCTTACAATGGCTGTGTAGGACCAGTTGGATAATTTTGGTTGGAGACCCCATTTTTTTCCCAACATTCTCTTACATGTGTAAAGTGCTATGTTCGCTTTCTTTACCCTGTACTCTACGTTGGACTTCCAGCTGAGTTTGGGGTCCAGGATAACCCCTAGGTATTTGGCCTGTTTGGTTAGCGTGAGGCTGACGCCGTTTAGTTTTGGGAGATTAAAGTTTGGCACCTTGGTTTTCTTGGTGAATAGCATCAGTTCAGTTTTTCTCGGGTTTACGCTTAAACCACAGTCCGTGGCCCAATTGCTGAGTAATACCAGAGCTCCTTCCATAATCTCACTGATTGTGGTTGGAAACATTCCTGAAACCATAAGCACTATGTCGTCCGCGTACGCCACCACTTTAATTCCCTTTTGGTTAAATTTGGTGAGGATGTTGTTGGCGACTAGTAACCACAGTAGAGGGGATAAGACTCCTCCCTGAGGGGTTCCCCTGTTGACAGAGCGTTTTATCGTGCTGCTGCCTACCTCACCGATGATTATTCTAGTTTTGAGCATGTTCTCTATCCATTCGTTGAGACCTGTGTCTCTGCCTAACATGTTAAGAGCCTCAATTATGGATCTTGTGGTGACATTGTTGAAGGCCCCCTCTATGTCGAGAAAAGCGACTAGTGAGTATTGCTTGTATTCTATGCTCCTCTCAATCGCACTTACAACCTCGTGAAGAGCTGTCTCTGTGGATTTTCCTTTGAGATAGGCATGTTGAGATGGTGAAATCGTTGAGTCTGTAATCTTTTCCCTGAGATATACATCCAACAGTCGCTCGAGAGTTTTGAGGATGAAGGAGGATAGGCTGATGGGTCTGAAATCTTTCGCTGTATCATGACCGCGTCTACCAGCTTTAGGGATAAATATCACTTTTACCCTCCTCCAGCTCTTTGGTATGTGCCCTAGCATAAGGCTTTTCCTGAAAAAGACCTCCAGCCAAGGAATCGTCGTTTCTCGAGTGTTCCACAGCATGGCTGGGAATATCCCATCTGGACCGGCTGCCTTATATGGTTCAAAGTTTTTTATCGCCCATAGTATTCTATCTTGGGATACGATGTGGTTGATTAAATTGGGTGATAGTTTGGATGTTTGAACACTGTCAGTATTGTTCTCAATATATTCTGTGTTGCCTGGGAAGTGTGTATTTACCAGATGTTCTAGTGTGTCAGCTGATGATTTTGTCCATTCTCCGTTGTCTTTCTTCAAGAAGGAAGGGCAGGAGTGTTCCTTGGATAGAAGCTTGCCTAGTCTGGCCGTGTCTTTGGTCGATTCTATGGAACTACAAAAATCTCTCCAAGCCTCTGTCCGAGCCTCTTTGATTGCTTTCTTGTATTCCCTAACGCAGTCTTTGTAGGGTTTGAAGTATTTGTGTTTGTAGCAGATATTGAAGATTTCTCTTGTCATTTTCCTGAGTTTACTTAGATCTTCCTTCCACCAGGTAGGATAGGTTGTTTTGCCATATGTGGCGGGACATGAGGCTTCAAGTCCTTTCGTCAGGGAAGTTTCGAAAGATCTTACTTTCTCATCTAGGTCTTCCCTTGACGTTATGGTTCTATTTAAGTTTTGAAGTTTAGACTGTATGTATGCCAGTTTGTTCTTCTGGGATTTCTATATGGGAGGGGTTTCTCAAGCTTAAAATTAATATCGAAGAGGATCCAGTTGTGGTCTGAAAAGGATCTCTTGTCGGATACCCTCCAATTTGTGACTATTGGGGAATTATTATTTGTGCATAGGGTAAGCCACAAACAGTAAGCTGCATATCTATTGGGGCCCAAAGGCATTAAGGGAAACGAAATATGTAGTATCTAGATGAGATAGCAAAAAGTACTGTTAGACTACCATTTGAACAAGAGAACGACATACCAAAACCGCTAAACCCAATATACAACGAAATGATCGACCACATGAAAAGGCAAGAGGAAGCTAGGTGGACTAATTTGACCACATGCAAAACAGCAAAAGTCATGTGTAGAACTAACGACAAAAAACTGACTCCATTCGTACTTACGCTGTCGCGAAAGGAATGCAGAACTAACATAGGTATGCTAACAGGCCACAATCTATTGGCTGCACATGCGTACAAGATAGGGATTGCTAACACGGGCAAATGCAGAAAATGCAGGGAGGATGTTGAGGAGACTTTAGAACACCTTCTGTGCGCTTGTCCGGCATTATTAAAAACGCGACTAAAATGCCTGGGAGCCCCACTGTTTGAGGGTCTGGAAGACGTCTCAAAAGCGGAGCTCCCAGCCCTACTTAGATTCGCCAAAAGCGCTGACATCCTACATGATGTCTACTTTAGGTATTCATTGAGGTCGGTCTCCATCTGGTATCGCTAGGGACCAAAAGGTTTATGCGTGACTTGTTGCCAACCAGCCTAAGCTACCCTAACCTAGTTGCGCACCTAATTCTATATTTATTTGTTTCAAGAAGTGAAGAAAACATGAGTTCAAACTGACTACTAAAACTAATAAGTATTGAAAATTTAGGCATAAATAAATATGCAAACTTACATCTAAGATAGAGTTCAATGGTATCGAGTAGGAAGTTAGAATTGGAGATTTCATTCAAACCACGAAAAGTACGTTCGATGGGAGCATAATTGATATTGAACTTATTTCAATACGTTACGCAGTATTCTAGAAGAACTCTTCATTTGTACGCACACTCACATTCACACAGCACCTGAATTTCAGCCTACGCGTAGTTAGAGAGCATTCGACAGCAATTCTATTTTTCAAATATTCTTTTATGTATTTGAATTAGCTTCGAAAGCTTCTCAATCAATAAAAAGTACAGAAAAAGAAAAATATACTGAGTGTATTTAAATTGTGTTTGAACAAGAAGCCGACTAATTTGCTTTCACTGAAAGTAAGCCCCAGGCACAGTCGCACGAATTACACAGCAACAACAAATCGAACATCTACTTGACATGACAAATGTCGCACAAAAAAAATACTGAAGAAAGCCATTGCATTTAATTCTCTCACAGAAGAAAAAAAGTCGCGACTGCTTATTAAATGAGACATTTCTATTTTTCTGAATACATCGAGATTAAAAAAAGAAACAAAAAAAATTATATGAAATCTGAAAGAAAGCAGTGAAGACACCGAAAGCGGCGAAAAGTGTGCCGCAAGGAACTTGAAAAAAAAAAAAAAACCAAAAATCTGTGATTTGAGGTGGATTTAAACAAAAAATAGTAGAGAAATGGAACAAAAGAAAAGCAAAGTAAAAAATAAAAAATAAAATTATGTGCAGCAAAATAAGCAATTTGTGAGAGCGCCAATGTATGCGAGACAGGCAATGTAAATATTTGCTTAGACGAAAATGTGAAGTGAAGCCGAGACCGGCGAAGTTTAAATAAATATACTTACGTACATATATGAGAATGTGTGGGTGTATAATACAAGGCACTCATTTCGCGCTGCAGATAAGCGACGCTTTATTTAGTCTGCAGTACTTTTTTATGAACTTAAGTAGGAAAATGAAGCAGACGCTTGATATTGGCACAGATGTGGATATGTATACGCAAGCGTACATAAGTCAATTTGTACTACAAGCATTGTGACAATTCGCTTTTGTCTGTCTTTGATTTTCGTTTTTTAATTATTACTCATTTTTGCAGCGGGCGAACAAAGTTCACCACGCCAATTTACATATTTCAGTACATAATCCCAGCTGAGGATTTTTTTTCTCTTAATGGCTTGCAAAATAAGATAAATATTTAAGTGATAGGTCTTGTTGACTCAAAGGTTATTAAAATGGCAGAAGCAATTAACTTTAAGCAACTGCGGGGAAAAATGTCATATTTCATTACAAGCGAAAATTCATGTTTTGACGAGGTTGGATAAAAAATATTATAAATAATTTTGTTAGCAAACTTTTGAGAAGCAGTTAAAAGCTGTTAACGGCTACAACCCTAGATTTCACAGACGCTAATTGTAAATAATCAATTATGTAGGAAATTCATAATTCATACGTACAAGCAATTTGAATCGTTGAATAAGTAAAATGAAACGGCAGGCACATAAACGCTGTCATTAAGACCTACTTAGCGCCCCCAAATACAGCCGTCGTTGATATTTGAATTCACTTATGATACAGAACGCATTTGTACCGGGTATCGGGGGTTTTTAAGCTGCTCATATATCGGTAACCATGGTCTGACAGCGGATAATCGCAAACTATATTGACATTTCTATTCAGTAAGGTTGGACAAGTCATCATGGATCCTTTAACGTGAGAGCAACGCTTCTAAATTGTGGAAATTTATTAAAAAAAAATAATTCGCGAAGTTCACAGAGCAGTGGTGGTATCCTCGGTCCTTATTTCTCTCAAAACAAGGAAGGAGCTGCAGTTACTATGAATGGCCAGATCTATCAAGCTATACTGACTGATTTTTTGTTTCCAAAAAAATATAATTACAGTAAAAAATGGTAAAAACATACAATTTTTCGAAATTTTGGTATTCAAAATTGCGTATTGAGATATAGGTTCTTCTCAAAATAAGTTTATTTGTACATGTACGACATTTCTGCATCAAGCTATGACAAAATAAATCGATTAAATCAAACAAAGGTCGATTTATAAGTCAAATTTAGCGTACAGGTAAAACTCCAAAATCTCATGAAAATAGAAAACTTCAAAACGCAATAAAAAAAAAATCGAGCTAACTTTTAAAAACCCAGCGAGGGGTTTGCTATTGAATAGGTATATTTTCAGAAACAAAAGGTCCGGTGCGGTTTGATTTTTGATGTCGCGCTGTGTAATTGTTACTAATTTATTGTGAAGAGAAATGATCAAATTAACAGAATCAAAAAAGTAACATATCGATATTGCAATAATTTTTACTGTTTCATGGACGTAAACTTTAGTGGTCGAGAAATCGACCGCTGGCCAGGAACTGTCATGTAGGATAGAACAAAATCTAGCAATATTTTTTTCTTATTGAAAGAGATGGAAGTGAGTATCTTTGTGATATAGGAGAGGTACTAGGGAAAATCACTACTAGTGAACCAAAATTCTAGTTCAGCACTAGTACCTTACCTCCAAAATCGAACCTGTCCTATATTGGATGGTACGGGACTATTAGAAAATACCTACAAATCGAACTAGTTCTCATTCGTCTAATATCGAACTAGGGCGGAACTATCCTAAAAGGGTTTATTGGAATATTGTACTTATCGGGGTACCATACTTTGCCACACATTGACCACTACTGGTTTGTTGGACCGGACATGGGGGTTCCAATTGTGAAGCAGGCAATGAGTCGTAATCGGTTTAAAAAATTAAGCAGTTTCTCCATCTCGCTGACAACACGAATTTAAACGCAGCAGACTGTTTTGCGAAGGTTCCTCCTATTACTGACGTTCTCAACAAAAAGTTTATGCAGTTTGGTGTCCTTAGCCATAATCTCTCTATAGACGAACAGATGATTCCATACTTTGGACGCCACTCCTGCAAAATGTTTATCAAGGGAAAGCCAATCCGGTTTGGGTTTAAAACATGATGCTTATGCTCAAAAAGTGAGTACCTATTTTCTAGTTCATTGTACGGGGGAGCAGCAACCCCTCACGATAAAACTATTGGTCTAGGCGCACAAACAGTCTTAGACTTGCTTGCCAACGTATCTGAGCCTGAGTGCCACATCATTTTCTTTGATAATTTTTTCTCTTCATACCACCTAATGTGCCTTCTGAACGATCCAACTACTTGATTATCAGCAAGAAATATTGACTGTTCATTGGAATGATAATGCTGTAGTCAATGTTATAACTAATAACTCCACAGTCAATCCAATTATTAGCACTAAAAGATATTGTCGGAAGAAAAATCAAACTATCACTATCCCGCAGCCAAAAGTTATTCAAGAGTATAATCATGGCATGGCATCTCCATGATAATGCGGTGGCAAATTATAGAATATATATGAGAGGAAAAAAATGGTGGTGACCAATATGGACAAGTGTTCTTGGTAACGCAATGGTCAATGCATGGAAACTTCATTGTATGATGGCAAAAATTTAAAAGATAAAACCAGTGTCACAAGTTGATTTTCGTTCCAAAGTCACAACAGAATTATTGAATTACGACAAGGACGAGGACGAGTATGAAAACGAACATGGAGATGAAGGTCCATCGAACCTTCCTCGGATCAATGAAAGGGTACACGCCGTCATGAGAAGCATTGAAAACAAATTTAGGCGGTGTAAATTTTGCCAGAAACATACTATTTTTACTTGCAAAAAATGCAATATTCATTTACATACTAAATGTTTTTTTCTTTTCTATCAATAAAACAACAAAAAAATATTTGTATTTGAAATAAAATGAAATAAATTGACTTCGTATGCTAAATTTTTTTCATAAATGTTGTATTTTTTTTTTAAATATATTTGACGGTTTTTGGCCAGCGGTCGATTTTTCGACCAGTCCATATCTAAAACACCGATGGTCAGAATTTTTTTTTTTTTTTTAATTTTTCTTGATTATGGTCCTATAAGCACTGACTAAAAAGGAAATGGAAAAATTATGTCGAATTCTTGTAGCGGCCGAAGATGGGTTAAAGATAGCGTAAGCTGATGGAAATTTGTTAAGAAGATAAAGAGTGAAGCTTTGGAAATAAGTCGTGGCATATCAACGGAAGAGTTTAAGGTTTATTTTGAAAATCTGCTGAGCCCTACTTTTAATGACAAGGAAATTTTCTATGCACATAACTTCCACGCTGACGATTTGCTTAAGGCAGTTTTTTCGCCAGACGAAGTTAGATCTGCGCTGCCTTACGAGTTCTTAAAAATGCCTCCGATACCTTCATTACGGCTATGGCAAGTGCTTACACAAATCTTTACGAAAAATGCAAAGTAGACCAGGCTTTTAAAACCCGCGCAATTTTTCGTATCTTCAAAAAAGGGTATTTGGCCTAGTAGGAAACTACAGAGAAATTTCATTTATGAACTGCATAGCTAAGGTTATGATGGGCATGGTTAACGAGAAAATAACCCCTTGAACTGGAAGAAACAGTATTTTAAACGAATATCAAGCTGACTTCAGAAAGAATTACTCTACAGTGGACAATATATTCAATTTAGCCGCTATTGTCAATTTAAAATTCGAAGAAAATATGAAAGTTTACGCGTATTTCGTCGACTTTAAAGCCGCGTTTGATAGAGTATCACGAAACGCCCCAATATACATATAAGCTGCACCATATTGGTCTTGCAACGAAACGAATGAAGTTCGTAGAGAATACATACCTACAGCGCTACAAAGACAGTTATATGGAATGGCTCAAAAGTTTCAGATACATTCTTGCAGTTTGTAATTCGATGTTTTTGGGCTTTGAAGAAATTTTTGGTGGTTTGAAGAAGTTGATATATTACAAAAGTATTTTGTAAAGTAGGGACGGGCAGCAACTGTGCACGCTCGCAGCAGAGTGTGCTAGCAAAGTGCTAGATGAGGGGCGACAAACTTACATCAGAAGGGAAGCCATAGGCGTGTACGTATATTAATCAGTTCTGAGCAACGCATATGTGTTTGTAAAAAAGAGAGTGAAGCTTTGCCAATAGCAAAGTTACCAGATAAGAGGACTTCATTCCATGTTAGGGGATTTTGAAGTGTTGGGATTTGCTAGACCGTTCATAATAAATAATAAAATACTTTTCGTTTTTTTTATTGGAAACGCTTCTTTGAATATTAACATCATCTTTGCAAATTTCTATTTTATTTACTTTTATAATTTTTGTAATCAAGAAGCATAGGCGATTTTATAATCAAGAAGTTTAAACACTCGCATGTCAAAGTTTCATAGTTTCAAACTATGTGGAGAAAAATTTGCACTGACAAATAGGTGTATATTTTTCTAAATGAAAAATTGTCTTCGTTTACATATAAGTATGTATGTATATCGTATGTCTTTATGTTAGTGAATTGTTTTAAAGAAATGCAGCAAACAGTAATCTCAACCAGCCATGTTTTATTTAAACAATGCATGTTATAAATTTTATGTTGTTAAAAAGGACAATTTATACATGTTTCCATTAAAAAAATAGAGGATTTTTTCAAAAAACATTGAGGAAATTATCATAGCAGAGTGGGTATTCTTGGTGAGTACTTAGTTGCTCTCAAATTCAAATCACACGCATATGGCAATGCGCACAGTATGACAAAGTACACAAAAATGATTAGAGAAATTTGTTTGCATCCGCTCATGGATTTAACACCATCGGTGGCAACGCAAACCACTTTTCGCCATGATACACCCATGCGTTCAGTACATTCATTAACACATTGAAATAAATCTTCACCTTTAGTCGTCCCTTTCATTGGAATAATGTCCAAGAGTTCTTCACATATATTTGGGTGGGCATCAACTCCTCGGCTAAAAATCGCTAATTGGGCTATGTCGGATATATATGTACTGTTGTCAATTGCCAATGAAATCGCTGTGAATGATTTTATACGCTCTTTTAACTGCGATTTTGTAATTTCCGCCATTTCATCTACTCGTCTGCTTATAGTTCTACGAGATAAGGGGACAAAATTCCTACTGCTTTTTATATACAAGACTTCACTAATTCGCCATCCGAAAATGCACGATTCTCATGAACAATGTTTAACGCGATTTCATAAGTTGCACGCTTTGCATCTACAACGTAATCTTCGTTTTCCTAAGAAATTAAAAAAAAATTTTAATAATTTGAATTTTTCCGACCATCTGTAATTTGGCACATCGAATCGGGCTCTTCGTTTAGACTTAAGGATTTGTATATACTTTTCCTTTCTTCTCCTACATATTCATCATATTCACTCCTGTGCAGCTCATAATGTCTCTTTATGTTAAAAACCTTACACACCACACGTTTTTCACATACAAGGCATTGTGATACTCCGTCTACATATTTGCATAAAAAAGTTACCCTCCACTTCGGATTCAAATTTAACAATGTTCTTTTATTTGAGGTCATGCTGAACCAAATGTTTTATATTTAATATTCTATTTAACTTTGTTTATCTAAATTAAAAGTTAAAACCGAGTAATATATTACACATTGGAAATAAATTTATGTTTTTGTCGGCAGTTGACCACTGTGCACTTTGTTTTGACGTTCGCCGTTTCAAATTTTTAAATAGAATTTTCAGCACTTTCACTGCATCCACACCATACAAATACACTTAATATTAATGGGTTTTTATGCTACAATAATATGTAACTTACGGTCTCAAAAAATATCGTCGAAAAATGAAGAAATCACGAAAAAAACTGATTTTATTTATGAAATGTCAAAACTTATGAGTAAGAGTTGCCGCAGTTGTTAAATGTGGGAATCAATTTTGGAAATTGTTGATTTTATTATTCATGATTTATACACATAAGTTCATAGTCTTGGTTGTTTATTTTTATTTGCAGTTGTGCATATCAGAGTGTATTGGATTTATATGGGCGAAATTAGTTGTCAATCACGTCCACTTTTTATGAAAAATAAAAGAGAAAATGGTATCATATAGTAGCTAAAAATTCTGAAAAATTTGACAAACTTCGGTAGCTGAAGAGAGTTTGCAGTTTTATAAAGTAATTTGCTAAAAAAATTGATTTTCTGGATTTCTTAGCACAATTTAAAAAAATATATCCGATCTCAAAAACCACTTAAGTAATCATAAGATAAGTGTGAATAATTTACAAATTCGTCAGTATATGCAGTGATCAATATTATTGAAGATTTAACTGTCATTGCTTTCCAATATGTAAGATTTTAATTTAGTCTCAAATGAAATATTTTCAGAGGCCTTAATCTTCTTTACATCTAGCAATTAAAAAACAGTATTACGCGAACTTTTGAAATGTTTTATTGCATGTCTACTGTTGTTTACTATCTTAATTCATTATTATAATAGAAAGTGTAATATGTTTTTAATTTAGTTGTTGAAGAAAAATCTACCAAAACACCAAATTTTTTAGAAATTGTTTGATATGAAGTTAAAAGTTGTCATCCCTGGTAAGAATTCATGAATAATTGCTCTCTCATTCAGGATACAAACACAGACACAACTCGCTCAATTTTTCTGTTTCTTCCCTGTGCTTTGTTATTCCCCTTCACCTAGCACTTTTAGCTCGCAGAAGCACACGCTGCTGCACAGTGCAAATGTGCTGAGTTTGCCCATCACTATTGTAAAGCATACATACTTTCTTTGGAAACCGGCATGCAAGGAAATTATTTGTTCACTTTAAAACTGTTTCTCGAGTATTTGCACAGAATTTTGTTTATATACCCAGAAAATCGACAGCCGCATTATCTGTCCAAAATTCCTATAAAGAAAGAAGTCTTTTGGATTAGAGATTTAAAGAACTTGTTTAGTAAAAACGATGTCATCTGGCGAATAGATAACATACAATCAAAAAAAGCTGGATAGAAGATGCACAACAGCTTTTAAAAAACCACAACCGGGCAAGGATGAGAGTGCAAGAGTCAAAAAGCCTTAAGTACTAGTAGGATATATAAGGAATTAGATTGGTCAAAAGGTCTGGTCTTATTTAAAAAAATATGACTTAGAATCAAGCATGTGGATAATGAGTGCTAGAAGTGACATTGTAATTTTAAATAACAGCAGATTTGACACAGGAAATAAAACTTGCTCAATGTGTAATTTAGGCGAACTTGAAAATGTAGCACATTTCCTGGCGCGCTGCCCAATATTAAGAGAATATAGAAAAGTCTTTTTCGGAAACTTTATCTTAAATGATTCACAGCTGATTGAGATTCTTAATGGGGAAAATGATCATTGGGATAAACTTTTGCGTTTCATTAAATATGCCTCTAGATACTGAGATTACTTAATAAAAGAGTTTAACTGGTTTTAAAAACCGTAAACTGAATAATTGTTTTGCACGAAAAATATATCGACAGACGGTTCTTGCCATCGCCGTTAAATTATTGTAAATATTTTTTTTCTTAATATTACAATAAGCAAATTTCAAATCGTATATAAAAGGGGATTTTTTAAGAACTATAAGAAAGTTTAAAAAAAAACACACAAATCGATAGTACAGTCCATATAATTTAATGTTTGAAGATTATTTCATGCAAATGTTGATCTCGACTGCGCTTCAAATGGTCCATCCGCTTAGTCCAATTTTGGCATACTCTTTCCAATGTTTCGGCCGGTATCTCACATACAAATGCTTTAATGTTGTCTTCCAACGCGTTAATTGAAGCAGGCTTGTCTGAATGTGCTTTGGCATGAGCTTTAACATAGCACCACACAAAATAATCTAAAGGCGATATATCGCACGATCTCGGTGCCCAATTGACTGATCCCGAACGTGAAATAAAATGTTCACCGAACTCGCCTCTCAACAAGTCCATTGTTACACGTGCTGTGCGGCATGTGGCATGTGGCACCGTCTTGCTGAAATCACATGTCATGAAGTCAAGCTCTTGGAATTTGCCACAACAAGCCACACAAGCAACGAAACCATTGATCTTTTACGGGAACAGTTTGCGAACCGTGTTACCTCTCGAAGAGGTGATCACAATTAGCCAACGAGATCGAGAGATTTAACACCTTGTGACTTTTTTGTTTGGCGCCACGTGAAAAAGAAGGTCTCAGCCAACAGCCCAGGGTCGATTCAAGACCTCAAAGATCCACTTTGCAATTCGGTTATGGAAAATTTCATGAAAAGGATATTATCCTGTAAGCGCGGACGTGGTGGTCATATGCTAGATGTTATTTTGAACTATTAACTGGATATCTTCCTCTTTATAATGAATTAAACAAAAAATAAATAGCATTTTTCTTTCAATATCAAAACAACACTTCTTATTTAAAAACCCTCTATACATAATTGGGCACTAATCATTGACATGATTTTCTTGTCGCTGTTGGTGGGTTTGTTTAAAAATTATATGAAATTAAAATGTAAGAGAAAAAGTGTGTTCTGGACTTAATAAATCATCATCACCTACTCAGTTTTTATTCTTAAATAACTTTTAATTTATACTGAAAAATAACTGGTCTAAAAATGGCACACGATGAGCAGATTATATTAAAGTACTAGCCTTAACCCGCGGCCCTGCTCGCGTAGGAGTAATTTTGAGGGATTTAGGATATGTATATAAAAGAATTACAAACAATAGTTTTTTATTAATAACCATAATATTACAATACCCGGCATCCGTTGCTGTGCCTCGTTGAATAAAATCAAAACAACCAATCAGAAAAATTTTAAGCAAAACTATTTTTATTAATTTTCTATCTCGAACCGTTTTTGAACTTTGCATTTGGGTCATAGTTGAACAGCTTATGCGGATTATGAAGTCTAGAGTGTGCTATAAATAGTGGAAAATGGGAAAAACTAAGATTTTTTAGATTAAATTTAAGCAAATATTCGATTATTAGTGACGAATGAGAATGGTGGCGCGGCCTGGGGGCTGTGGGAAGGGAGTTCCATCATAAAAACATGCCTATAACCTTCATTGGGTGAAAACATGAATGCATACAAATTTTTACGTCATTTGGTGTTGTCGTTTCGTAGTGAAGCGCGGACAACGTACAGACATTCCCCTTTATAGTATAGATAAAATATGGGGAACAACAGAGCTTTTTTTCCAAATATGTAGCATTTTAAAAGATAATTTTGATGCTTTAATCATTTAAATCCCTATCTTGGTTTTGAAATCATTTAATTTCTTAATCACTTTTCCAAAATTATTAATAAATCTTAGGGATCAATTAATTTTATTTATTTAATCTTTTCATATATTTCAATCAATTCTGTGTGCTTCGCATAACTCAAATATTGCAATAAAGACTTCCATAAATACGGTAATGAGCGCTTAATACTCAAAAGTCTCTCGGCGCACTTACACACACACACACACTTAAACACATGTGCGCAAATAGTCATACATGGCGTATAAGTAATATCGTGTGAATGAGCAAACGAAAGTTACAAGCAAACATTCCAAGTGACAAACGAATTTAATTTACATAGCATAAAAGTTCATGTGAAAACACATTTCATGCTTTTTATATGTAAAAATCACAACAATAACGCCCATTTAACATTCAAACTATTCAAATAATACCTTTAATACCGAGAAAGCCAAATACAAGATAAATGTTGATACGCAAATCCGTCGACAAAACCCACAAAATACTTTAATTTAATGCTAAAATTCCGTTACACACTCATAGTTGGTATTAGAAAAGGCGTAGGTGGCGGAACGGGTCTACTATTCAGTGGCAGACAAAGTGTAGCTGCCTATATGCCGGCAATGTAAAGCAGACGAGGGTAAAACTTTCAAACCGTAATAGAGGCGTACAAAATACAGGTGCATGTAACGGGTGTTTTTTCAGGTGTAATTGCTCTTTACAAATAATCAAAAATTGTGATATATGATTTATTAAAATCAAGAAATTTTACTATTTTCTATAAAGGCAACTGAAAAGCGCTCAAAATTAAAAAAAATTGTAATTAAACCAATCAAAAATGTATGTATTACTC
>JAYXIM010007864.1:0-12065 GCA_037575425.1 Anastrepha fraterculus
ACAGTATAGTCGGGTATTGTGGGCGCCATTTTATCTCGATATTAATTTCTGCCAAAATAATCGTAATGAAAAAGCGATATTTTTTTCTTTCGAACAGATATTGAATTATTTCGTTTTATTATTATCGTTTTTGTCTGATATACAGAAAAACTGAAACCACCTTAAAATTTGAGGAAAAGAAAAATGGTGGGTAATGTGACCCAGAGTATTCGGGTAAAGTGGACTATTATAAAGGGTGGTTAAATTTCAAAGGCCGATGTTGAATGTGAACCACACCTAAACATCAACGATACCGTTGGACTTCTTTCTTTGCAACAGTTCAAGAGCTAAAGGATGAGATAATTCGGCACATTAACGGCATAGAACCTCAATTATGCCTTATATATATAAACTAGCGTACCCTCGCCCGCTTCGCTAGGCGAAAAATTCAATGATTTGCTGAAAGAGAATAAAATTAATACGAAACAAAGCAAATTCTTTGATACAATTTCATTCGAATTTTTTGGAACACTTTTTGGTAGACAACGTTTTTGGTTTTTCCATCTTTCGCGTAAATGAATAATGACGATGGTTTGCCTACTCGTGAGCAAGCTACATACAATTGTCCATGAGAAAAAATTGGGTTACCTAAATTAATGCCGCACATTTGTAGAGACTGCCCTTGCGCCTATTAATTGTCATAGCGAAGGCAAGGTGAATAGGGAACTGCAAACGTTTGAAATCGAATGGTAAATCCGTTGGAATCAGTGGAATTCTGGGTATCAAAACGTCTTCTCCTTCTTTATACTTCCCTTTCAAAGTATGGTACCGTTGCAAAGTCGTGGCACATTAATGTTGCGCAGCATAATAATCGGTGCTCCAATTTTTAATCGTAAATTATGAGGTGGTAGGCCTGGCAAATCGAGTAAGTTTAAGAATTCAGTTGCATAATTTACGACATCATCTTGATCAGTAAATAGTGGCCATTGACTTACTTATATGCAACTATGTCACCAGGTATTTGATCCAAAATAGCTACATTTATATCATTTACGTCCTTATTTTTCCCAGCTAAAATTGCTCTTTCGCTGAGCCAATCATTGTTTTTGTAGTGTTGAACTATGTTTGGAAATACACTCTGTATCAATGCCTCTTTAGACTGTGCAAAAGTGCAGAAATTGTTAGGCAATGTAATCATTCCTGTTGGATCGACAGACATTGGGTCATTTCCCATTTTCAGTAATTGGTGTGAAAATTCAGCTGCTGACGGATCGTTCTGTAGTTGAACACGTACGTTTGTGGTAAGTGTAAGCGTGTTTACATGTCTCGATAAATACGATGATTTTAAACATGCATTGATTTCATCTGCAGTCGTAGATTTTGGGATCACAGGTAATGTTTGCCTGAAATCTCCAGCCAATAAAATCATGGCACCTCCAAAGACTGTTTGGCTTCCTCGTAGATCTTTCAAAGTTCTATCAAGTGCTTCTAATGATTTCTTGTGTGCCATAGTACACTCGTCCCATACGATGAGCTTACATACTTTAAGAACTTTTGCCATTCCAGAAGTTTTCGAAATATTGCATGTTGTTATTCATTTACCTGCATATTCAAAGGCAACTTTAATGCAGAATGTGCTGTGCGACCGCCTTCCAGTAATATAGCCGCAATTCCGGAAGAAGCGAGTGCCAATGCAACGTTATTATTTGATCGAATTGTTGCTAATATCAATGAAATCAAAAAGGTCTTTCGTGTTCCCCCGGAGCATCCAAGAAAAACAATCCACCAGTTCCATGGCTAACATTATTCATGATTGTATCATAAACATGTTGCTGTTGTTGTGTTTAGTTCATTACAATCATAATGGTATTCACGCTCCAGTTCTCAATTTTCATTTCATTTCATTTATTGCCCAAAATCATTTTAACATAGGAGTTTACAAAGTTATGATAAAATTAGATTATTTAGCATTATCCTATCATACATTTGTATTTATCTAGGAGTTTAAAACTTATTTTTCTTTTGATATATACAATAGGTTATGATTATTATTTTGTATGTGTTTGGCATAATTTTAAAACTTATTTATATTCTCCCAAAAAGGGCTTAAAAAGGAGATAACGTATAATAAACTTCTATAATTTATTTGGCTATAAATTGATCAATGTTATAAACTAAATTTTCATCGTTGAAATTGTTCATCACGAAACGAAAACACAATCCGAAGTTCTCAATCGAGTTGTTGTAATGAATTAAACACATTTGTAATATCAAATTTAACGAAATTGAATGACCCATGTTGCTGTTGGTGATACAATTATGAATAATGTTAGCCATGGAACTGGTGGATTGTTTTTCTTCGATGCTCCTGGGGGAACAGAAAAGACCTTTTTGATTTCATTGATATTAGCAACATTGCATTGGCACTCGCTAAAAAAAAGGTTTATTTTTTTTGGTTAAAAAGTGTTTTTTGAAGTTTTGAAAAACACTTCGCTCTAACAAATTTCTTCTCAGTTAATTGCTGAAAATTAAATATTTTGAAAAAAGAATTTTTTTTTAATTTAACGTTTTTGAGAACATTTTGTTCTTGAAAAAATTTCATACTTTTGTAAAAGTTTAAATTGATTTGTTAAAAAAGATTTTTGTCCGCTTTGAGAAACACCCCCTCGAAAAAATGTATTCTCTATTAATAGTGGAATATGAAATGCTTTGAAAACATCATTTTTTTTTTTAAATTTTGTTTGGTTTTCAGAAAATTTTGTTTTGACAAAATTTCATACCCTTGAAAAAGTTTTATTTTATTTTATTTGTTTAAAATTTTTGAAATTTTTTTTTTGTAATTTTAGAAAAACACCTCTTCGAAGAAATTTCTTTTATCTTTTTGAGGAAAATTTGGTTTTGAAAAAATTTCATGCTTTCGAAATTTTTTTATTTTACTTTATTTCTTCAAAATTTTTTAAAACAATTTTTTTTATAATTTTCGAAAAACACCCCTTTGAAAAAATGTTTTCTATGTGTCATAGTGGTATTCCATTAACTTTTAGGATTATAGTCAAATACTTACAAATATCTACGCTTTCACAAATAGCAACAATAAACAAATTTCCTCAAAACCAAAAAATTTACTTTTTTTCTACAAAAATTCTAAACAAACAACGTAATATATTTAGAATTTTGTGTTCCCGAAAAAACAGTATTGTTTTATTGTATTAACTGAAAACCAAAATGTTGCAAAAAATCAAAACAAAACTAAATTATTTTTTTGTGTTCATTTGGTCCATATGTTCCATAAAAAGTTGATATGGTAAATAATATGCAGGGTCTGATACACGCAAATTTCCACTGACCATTATAGTGACAAAATTATCGATCACCAATTCCAACAGGATTTCAAAATCAGAGTTGGAATGAGTTGTTGTGTGGTGTACTTCTGAAAAAAATGAGAAATAAACAAAATAAATCTAAAAATTCGAATTCTAACTTTATCTTGTGTATGTTCTTATAACCTTTGAATTTTTCCAATGAAGCACCCTTCATTTTAAATTTTCCAAGAATTTTTTTTATCATTTCACGTTTCTTTCCTTTTTCATTCGATTCCAACATTTGTTCATAGCCGAAAACATCGTTTGCAAACGCATTCATTTCCATATAGAATTGGTCAAAGAAAGCATTGCTCAATTGAATTGAAACATTATTTTCATAAATACTTAGGACCTTAACTAATGCACCTTGGTACATACCTAACGCAGATATTCATCGCGACCTTGACATCGATACTATTGATGAAACAATACAAAGCGCTAGCAGAAGACACATAAATAGACTATTAACGCGTACAAATCCTATGATGAGAAGACTACCAAATAAAGAAAAATCTACTCAAAGTCGGCTTAACCGTCAAACACCAACAGATCTTGCAAAATCCTTGTAATCAATTGTCAACTAATCGTATATGTATATCATTGTTTGTTAACCACTTGTTTTTAAATAATATGTATATATTTCTTCTAAATGAGCTTGGGGGCATTGGCCCTTCAATATCACTCTCATTCCATCTTTTTGTAAATCAAATTACTTATTGTCTAACGACAGGTGTAATATTTTATGGAAGAAATAAAAAAAAAAAAAAAATTTTCTTTCGAATCATTTGAAATTTCTGTATACAATACATTTCTGTATCACAATACAAATACAAAAAATTCAAAAAAAGTTGTACACATAAAATGAATGTGGATTCGAAACTTACTTTAATCTAACAATCGAGCAAGTTTTGTTTTGGACAATATTTTGATTTTTTCTTTTTTTTATATGAAGAAAATATTTAAAAGAAATTTTTTTTTGCTAAAAACCTTCCCCTAGTGGATCCCTATAATATGAAAAAAGAACGAATAAAATTGGCCTCGTATCGACCCAAAAACATGCGGACGAACGAACATCATTTCATTTTTATATATATAGATAATTGGCGCGTCCACCCTTTTTGGGTGTTTGGCCGAACTCCTCCTCGTATTTGTGGTGTGCGCCTTGATGTTGTTCCACAAATGGAGGGACCTACAGTTTCAAGCCGACTCCGAACGGCAGATATTTTCATCGTTCCAAAATTTAATTACCTACCATCATCTAGATTATTTTTCATTAACGCTATTAAAGTGTGGAACTCATTACCCGACACTGTGAAGGCTGGACTTAATAGATCTAATTTCAGGGCACAAGTCTATAATTATTTTAAAAGTGTTTGATTGCATTAAAGTAGCGTATTACATTTCTCTTTACCTTCTCTAATTACTCGTACTACTTTTGTTTTTTCTTTTTCTATTCTAAATCCTTCTTTTCTTTCCCTACTGCTTGTTTTTCTTCTTATTATTATAGTTAAGTTAAATATATTGGATTAATTTGTAAATGAACTGGTGTAAAATTTAGATTAAGAAACTTGTATGTTAAAAACATTCCAGTTTTTTTTATAATATTGTTGAAGTACTATTAAAAGACCTTAGTCTTACAATGTACTATTTGTATAAATAAATAAATAAATAAATACAATAAAATAAATAAAATCCACATTTTGTAAAGCAGATAGTGGAAATTTGTGTCTCTCATACATTTGCTTAAGCAAATCGAAAAACATCTTTACATTTCCTTTTGTGAAACCCATTGCTCTATTAAAAGACGTTGCTGTTGGAAAGCAAACACTAAACCAATTTTTTGAGCGATGCGCTGGAATCCATGCACTTTGTTTAAGAACCGAACATTTGTTTGGCACTTTATTTCTTTCCGCCATTTGAAACGCCAGGGAACGAAAAAAGTCTTGATTTCATTTCTAATGTAGATTTTACAAGGTATTTTTTTTGGCTTCGTCCAGTATTGGCTTACGCCAAAGTAGGGTTTTTAAAAGCAGGCTTGGGGATGCATTACTCCTTGCCATTCTTTGCAAAGTAAAACGCGGCACATCAAAAAACTTTGACGCAAAAGGAATGTCCATCTCCTCATTACTAACAGGTATAATCGCTGTTTTCATCATACCGGGGTTCCATTTCCTTATTTCTCCATTCTTGGCATGTCTAAATATGTATAATTTGGAAATACAAAACAGGAAAATTCACGAGAATTAGGAAAATACTAAGGGAGAAAATACTAATGTGGAGAAAATACTTGTGCAAAATACCCGACGCTGACTAGCGCACATTAGCCACTGTATCACTTACAAGAATAAAGCATTACAATTTAAAGAGTTGCTTACCGCATTAAAAATGCATAATAGTTTAGTAATTCTATCTGAACTTTCACACTCTAAAAATAATGACTTGCTAAAAAATACGCCACTGAAAAACAAATCGACTTCGCTTCACAAAATATTTTGATCCACTGCTCATCAGTAAAGAGTCCAATTCAAGAGGCGAGCAGCGTAAAACATCCGTTATATGGATTTTGAAGTTCATAAGCAATCTTTCTAGTGCATGTTTGTTATTATGAAGAATACAGAAGTTGACCACATTACCCGAATAGCCCACAATACCCGATCTTACTACTTATTTTTTAGCTTTAAGGACCGTTATGTTGAGGCCTTGTTTTCGAACGATATTCCTCTTCTACAGCCCGAGACATATATTACTGATATGATCTTTGGTACTGATACAAAATTCAAACCAGCATTTTTAATTTCTCACTCATTTGACAATGATTTCATATTTAAAATCGTTGAGTAACCATAAAATTTCACTTTTTCTTTGTTAATTTAAACATTTAATTGATAAAATTAATTATTAAGTAAAAGTCTAGTAGATAAATAATTTAATATATATAATATTATATTAGAAATGTAGCAAAATGAAATACAAATCCAAATTTGCTTTTCGTTTTCTGTTATTTTCTATAAATTTTTTCGATATTAAAAGTACTTTTTTTAATTGCTTTGCTAAGCTGAATCATATTTGAATGTACGTAGTTGACCAAATTTGAGCAAATCTCGTGGATCTGATCCGCTGATTAACCCGAAAAAAATTTAGAATAAATTCGAGAGTCATAATAAATCAAATCATCAAAGTAAAGCGGAGAAAACCGCAGAGCTCATTAATTTGCTTAATATTTGAAACCGGCGTCGGTAGTCTAGCGTAAGTGAACTAACCTTGTGGGTTCGAATCCCACGTAAAGCAGGGTCCTCGCACTTTTCCAAACTTGCCTACTCTCCTAGTTCTAAAAAAAACAAAAAAATGCATTCCTCAATCCCAAAAACATTATCCTTCCAATCCTTACTCCCGCACAAGAAGTCAAGAAGTCAGACATACCAAATTTAGCGAAGTTCTCAACCATCTGTGTGATCCTTTTGGCAGACAAATGTGAAACACAGATGGCGCTCCAAGCAGTAAGAAGGCGTTGTTCCTCAGCAACGACAGTTGGGCATTCCCACTATTTAGGACTGGTAGCGGCAGGCTAATCACCTGCCCTGCCAGAAAGCAAAATAGATTAACGAAACCAACGGAAGACTGCGTCTTGTCGCGGCCCTATGCTCCCTAGTGGACTGAACAAGGAAAACAAAATTAAATGTAGCTGATGTAACTGATGCTGGGAAACATTTTTTTTGATTTCGAATATATTTAAGCACTTATTTTTGAAAGTTTGCTCCTATCGCTTACTTAGCTTTGCTCTAGACACAAATCGCACGGCACAAGAAACTACAAGAAAATACATGAGAGAAAAGGCGGAAACTTATCCTATGGGAGTAGGAAGCGAATAGCTTTTTAAAAAAATGGTTTACATTTCCTTTGCTTTTTATGAACCCATGGCTGTAAAATGGCGAAAAGGCTAAAATCCAACCTCAAGTATGGTTGCGAATTATATTTCTGGCCTTGGGCGACATTTTCAGGCGCCATTTGACGTTTGCATTAGAAAATTTGATGTATTCTACCATAACCCCACTCAGAACCATTTGATGTGTGAACCATATTAAAGTTGCTCGCAGTGGCGGAATCAAATTCGTGAATATTTTCGTGCGTTTATTTTTATCAATGTGAGCCAATGCAGCCTCCTAGCGCCCAATCTTATTATTTCCAATGTTGAGAAATTTTTTAAAAACTATTTCCCACCCGCTTAAAAGGTATTAATGCACTCATAAAAGCCATATCCTTCTCATCAATTTGGGTTTAGAGAAAATTATTATACGATAGACTAAGTGCATAGATTAGTCCATAAAAAGGAAGATGTTCTGGGGAAAAAATCCATCTGCTTCGCCATTTTCGCCGACAGTCAATTCTTGAACCAGTATGCACCTAGGTAGGTTAGGTTTGACAGCTGCATCGCACATAGAGACAGCTATGCCACTTAGACCGCGAAATGAATCCGTTGTATGTCGCAGGGGCTAGGCTACATTTCTCCTTCCAGATTAAACCATCCAGAGCTTTTGACGAAGCGTAAAAGGTTGTTGATACCTAAAGTGTACGAGTGTAGATCATCAATATTCACTAAGAAGTAGTAAATATCGGTTCCTGGTTCTAGCTAGAGCCAGGCATGTGCAAAAAAGGTGTTGAATTGTTTCCAGCTCATCCTCATTGCTACAACTACGGCAGAAATCATGCATGAAACGCTTAATCTCCTTAATTGATTTGATATGAGAAAATGGCCCATGAGGGCCCCTACTAAGGTGCTAATTTGAAGACCACTCAAGTTTATAATATTCTTAGATAGAGATAAATTTAACCCTGGCCATGTTTGCCTAGCAATTTCATAGGTGTCTATCTTTGATGTACACACATAATTGATTAGCGCATCCATAACAGAAAGCTTACAAGTTGCGAGAGACATCCCATAAAATTACTTATGTTTGGCATACCGGTATCTTCTTTTGCAAGTTGGTTAGCCCTACAGGTCCCTGGTATATATCTGTGGCCTGGAACCCAGCATAAGACAATTCGATATTGTTTGGCCATCTCATTAAGAGATTGGCGTCAATGTAAGGCACTCCTTGATGTTATTTGGAATGCATCCAGTGCCCGTAGGGCAGCTTGACTGTCCGATAGAATGCAGATATCCGTTGATGATATTCTGTTTATCTCCCACCATTTTAAGGTTAATGCCTACCGTTTATTTCCGCTTGAAAAACACTACAGTGATCCGGTAGTGGTAAAAAGCTTTTCGCAATATAAACTTAATCCTATGCCAGTGTCCATTTTAGAACCGTCTGTATAAATCTTAACGGGGTGTTGGATCTTCTTTAAGCCATTCCAGTCTAAAAAGGATTTTCATTAAGAAATTCCTTTCGAAGCAGAGAATGGGAGGGTGATAATCACAATCACTGGGTATACGCATATAGGAGTCTAAGATGGTTGAATGTCCATATGTGACAGTCTTCAATGGTGAGCTCGCTCTGAGCCTTTAAGCGGAATTGGCCGCTGAGTATTTGGAGAAGAGATTTAGGGGTAGCAGATGTAATATGATATCGAAAGTCGTGGATGGCATGGTTTTCATGACACCACATATTGCTAATTCCGCTGAACTCTGCACCTAGTTCAATAAATTAGAATAGGTTTTCTTCTGCTTAGCAAACCAGCAGACAACATTTCTATATAAAAGAATGGGTTTGATGGCAGTAGTATAAAGCCATTGAGCAACCTTAGGTTTAATTCACCAGGTCCTTCCGAAAGCTCTCTTATAGGCATAATAAGCTAGGTTTGCTTTCGTAACTCTTTCTAAGATGTTTGAGTTCCAAGTCAATTTCCTATCTATGTTTAGTCCCAAGTACTTGGTTTCTTTCGAAATCACAAGAGCTTCCCCCTTGAGCATAATTGGACTTAGCTGCGGGATTCTCTGTTTCCTAGTGAGAAATCGTCCCCTTAGCATTAAAATAGCCTATAAATTTTTTGATGTTTTGAGAAAATGAATTGCAAACTTTTTGTCGAAAGTAGCTCTCACTCAAATCTCGGTATGTCTGTAAATATTTATTATTTTTTGACTGACGTTTTGACCCACTTTGTGGAACTAGAAGTTGACAAAATTTTGACCACATATAAAATCGACGATGGAGATCCAAAAATTCAATAAAAAAATAATAGCCTATGAGCACATAGGCTATGTTATACTAAGGGGACGAAATATGAGTTGTTTTTTGCCTGGGTTGACTCCTATACCACACTTTTCTGCCCACTTAGAAAGTGTATCTAGAGCATTTGGTATGTATGGACCTATGGCATCCAGATGTGTGGGGATGCACACCTTTCAAAATAAGGTGGTACGAAATATCCTTAAAGCACCTTGGTTTGTTCGGAACGATGTCATACACAGAAATCTGTAAGCGAACACAATCGACGACTCAATAAACTCTTTCGCTGCAAAGCAAGAAAAAAGAATGAAATAGAATAGCAATTTTGCAGCTTCCACTCTTTGTAACAAAGCAATATATACAAGAAGGTTGAAAAGGAACAAGCCACTGGAACTTGTGGTTAACTCACTGTTATTATATGTCCATGTTTTGAAAAAAATATTTTTAATATTTTAATACAATTAGAGATTGAGGCATCTTTGGAACTAGTATGAAAAGCATTAATACGAGTACAAAGGGCTTCGAAGACTGGTTCGAATAAATGCAAAAGTGTAGTGGTAATCATGGAGAATATTTTGAAGAGCAATAAAACCATTTTTAACCACTAGTGTTCATTTTATCCACTGTTCGACCAGAAATACAAATACCAACCCTCATATTTGAATTCATTGAGCAGATAATTTATCAATCACCCCATAATGTTTCATTTGCTTTCACTTCCTCACTACTTAGTTGTGTATGTATGTATGCTATTGTACCCACATGTACTCACATATGATATAGGGCATGTCAGCCATACATACGTACGATGTACTGCCAATTAATTTTCTATAAACCACTTTCCTGGCATTTAATCTTCTTAGCTCGCATTTAATCTACTAAATGTGCGGGTTACTCAAACCCAAAAACAAATTCATTTACCCAATTTTCCACATCTGTTAGAAATAATGTTTTTTATTGTTGTTGTTGTCGTTTACAGGTATCATGGATACGCAAACGTGACTTACATATACTCACCGTCGGCATACTCACCTACACAAACGATCAACGATTTCAATCGCTACACACCGAAGGCTCAGATGAATGGACGTTGAGGATATCATCGCCACAGCCAAGAGATTCTGGCACATACGAGTGTCAAGTGTCCACAGAGCCGAAGATAAGTCAAGGATTTCGACTGAATGTAGTTGGTGAGTTATGAAGCTGTGTAGTGTATTTACAAGTGAACAGAAATTCAGCTGATTCCGAGAATTAAATTTCTCAATTTTATATGCAAGTTTTGTTCTACTGATTTGCAAATAGAAAATGAGGTTTGCATTTTATAAATGAACCATTTATGAATTTAATTTAAAGAAATATGTTAATGTTATTTTTTTAGTTTAAATGATAAAATATTAAAGAAATGCTTAATAATTATTTAATGAAATGGGTAGCACCACCCTCGACTTATTATGAGCGTTTGACAGTAAGGCTAGGATTCTTTGAAAAGGTTTTACTTAATACTCGTAAATATTGAAGTACGAAAAAGGCGTGAAGGAGAACTGGTACTCAACTGAGATGCAGGAATAAATACAAAAAGACATCAAAAATTTCGCACATAGTAAGGGTTAACACTTTGGGGACGGAGCCGCTCGACAGGCTAGCGTCACTGAGGACGAGAGATATTGGAGTGCGCAATAAAGAAAATAAATACGTTGAACGTTATAAAAACTAAGGTTTTATTTAACACAAGAAACATATTTCATAAAAACAAAAAATAACTCTGAACAAACAATTTAAAAAAAAAACCAAAAGAAGTTTGGTTGTACTATATTTATGTATACGTCTTGTTTTCCTTTATTGCGGGGTATCGTTCAAATTGACGAAGTAATGCAGTCATCTTCCGATCACCAGGTTCAAAGTAATATTCGTCAGAACTATCATTTTCTAACGTATCATCTCTATATCGCTTAGCCATCGTGCGTAGGATAAAATATAAAATATATAAAAATCCTGCTTGTTCCTCTGACAGTGAAATTCGTTCTGACTCTACCGTCGTCTCACATCGTAAGTTTATATCATAAGGAAGATAAGACTTCATCGCTAATGGCCCCTATTGTCTTTGAATAAAAACGTGACTCTTTTACTATGCCTATGCGTATCTTATCGCTCAGGATGGCAGACGTCACGAGCCTTGCAGCTACGATCTAATTTGGGCGGTTATATGCCCACACGCGGCCGGAACCGTAAAACGGCTTGTGCGGCTGTATGCCGACACTCGTCCCCAAAGGGTTAAAGTGCATAGGAAAAATTAACTTAGTAACTTAGCCTTATTGGAAATACTAAGCTTCAGTCAAATTGATTCATTACCATTTGAAGTATCGAGGGATGAAGAAGACAATATCAGAAAAAACTTAAATATGCTGAAAATTTAGTTTTGATTTTTAAATAAGTTCCTCCCTAGACAAGAGCAAGAATTAAGAATTTTTTCCCAAAGAAACGATGTCTGTTTAAGGAGACTTTTGGCCAAGAAAAATAGATTTTAATTTACTGAAAATACGATTCAAGCACGACAGAA
>JAYXIM010007868.1:0-10748 GCA_037575425.1 Anastrepha fraterculus
TGGATTGTAAAGCTTAGGTAATATCTCAACCCTTTGATTCCACAAATGACGTATAGGAGCAAATTTATCCTACGATCTTCGTTCACGTCGTGTTTCTCTGTTGTCGAACTCTCGATATTTTTTTGAAAGTCTTCAAAGGCATAGTTGTAGCGAATATTGGTCTTCCGGTTTCAGGGTTCCAAAGACTTTCACAGTTTTCGTTATTTGATCGAAAAACGCCAGCTAATATTAGCAATCCAATAAATGCAAATAGTTCGATGTTTTTAATATCCAGCCATTCTTCACCGTATATTCGTTTTCCCTCAATGTTTGTGAAGGTCAATATCGTACGTATCAAAGGAGGTGGAAAAAATAGTTCAAAGCTAGAAATTTCTTTTTCGGTAATTCGTGAGCACGAGTAACGCGTTAGTCCAGGAATCAAGTTGATAATATTTTCTCTTGAAGCTCTTCCGGCACTTGTTACAAGAGGGGTTTTTGAAAAGTTTATTTGACCATTTTTTGGCGACATCATTTCAGAAGGCACAAGAGAATTTTCGTCACCACTAAAATCACTGTCCGAAGAATCTGCAACCTCAACATGATCTTCGAATTCAGAACATGATTCCTCATCATCCGAAAACGCGGCTAAAGAGAATTCACTTTCACTATCACTCATCGCTACGAAATACATAGTCGAATAACCAAACAAAGCAGGTGCTTTTAAATTTATGTTTACTGTGAACTCAATAAAAGCAGATTAAATAATACAATGCAACCGCTGAGCCGAAAATTTGCAATTAGCAAATAAATTTAATTCAAATAACGTCTGATTTATACGTTGGGTCAAATTTGACCCGAGGGTCGTAGATGTATAAAAATTTCTACGCGACAGAGCCTAAATTTTTTTTTTTAATTTTACGCTAATTATATAAAATATAATAAATTAGAAAAAGTCACGAAACATCAAGTCCTGAAAAAATTTGGTTCTTGAGAAAACTTAATTTTTTTCCTGAAATGGGTCAAAAATGACCCGAAGACCGTAGGAAGGTTAATGCCACTAGAAAGGATTCAACGACTCGCTGCTCTGTGCATAACAGGAGCTATGAAAACCACTCCAACGGCGGCGCTGGAAATGATTCTCAGCATGCCACCTATTGACCTTATGGCGGAAAACCTGGCAACGAAATCCGCGAGAAGGTTGGTGGCTGCTAGAGTATTCACCTGCAGAACCTTCGGTCACAGCTCAATAGGAAAGTGGAGCTCACGTTGCACAGGCTACATGACTCCGTACTTTAATTGGGAGACTCCGTACTACAATTGAAGAGGAGGGATGGCACAAATGCATGAAGCCTGGCCATATAACTTTTCACATCTATACAGACGGCTCTAAAACTTTAGACGGAGTGGGAGTGGGTATTTAGTGCTCAAAACTAGGGACTTAAGTCCAAAAATGTTCGAAAGGCTAGCCGCAAACAGTAGACTGCATATCTATTGGGTGCCTGGTCACAAAGGCATTATGGGGAACGAAATAGTAAATGAGATAGCAACAAGTGCTGTTAGACTATCTTTTGAACAAGAGAACGACATACCAAAACCGCTAAATACAATATACAATGAAATGTACGATTACATGAAAAGGCGAAGCTAGGTGGACTAATCTGACCACATATAAAGCAGCAAAAGTCATGTGTAGATCTAACGACAAAAAACTGACCCAATTCGTACTTGCGCTCTCACGAACGGACTGCAGAACTATGGCTAATCTATTGGCTGCACATGCGTACAAGACAGGGATTGCTAACACGGATAAATGCAGGAAATGCAGAGAGAATGTTGAGGAAACTCCCAATTTAATGATATTCGCATTGTTATCTTTCCCTTGCCACAATTTTACCGAGTTTGCGGTAACCCGTTTCATACCGAAAATCGATAAGATAAAATCAGCTGTCATTAACGATATTCGCTTTGTTATCTTACCTTAATCACAATTTTAACGGTTTTGCTATTCGGTAACACATTTCATAATGAAGATCGATAAGACAAAAACGATTGATCGTAAAGTAAACAAACATTCCACAAATATTAAGTTTTTTCGGCATTTCGTAAATCTCACTTGCACTTTTACCACACTTATGTAATGCAATCACTGTAATGCGATTTTCTTTAGCTCTCCACTCAATTGTTATTAAGCGAAATTCGCCACGAAACTGAGTATAATTTATGACTAGGCAATGCATACGAACGAAAGAAAAAATAATGGAACCTTTTTCTGCGAATTTTCCTCGCCGTATGCTTACAAAATAAGTCACAGAACTTAAAACAGCAAGACTAAGTGTGTACATATGTATATGTATATAGACGCATAAGTGAATGTCTTAAGTAAAATTGGTCAGGGTCGGTCGAAAGATAGATTGCCCGAGTTTTGGCCATTATGTATTGTAATATTTCTTAGGAGCGCGCGTAGTAAAAAATACGCAGTCTCCCGCTTTTACTCATAGCGAGCGTTTCATTCTTTAGTTTTGTGTGTTTTCTGACTCTTCGCTATCTACATAGCCTACGTGGGTTTCCATTTGCACATCCTTTTTCTATCCATACATTTATTTCATTTATTTACATCCAGTGCCAACACCTAATTAAACTACACCTTTGGTTAAGTGCTAAAACCATGACCGATAGCTGAATAATAAAAAAAGAATTTTGAAAAGTAAAAACAAATACACATCTCTGAACACCCTTTTCATTAGTTTCCCCGAGCTTCCGACTACCAATAAAGCAATTCCTAAATTCAGAGTTTTGGAATCTGCCGACAAAAAAAGCCTTTGTCTCACTACTCTTGCTTTGCGGTTCATGAATCCTCGTATATTCGCGCAGTGAGTAAAGAATTCCAAACAGTTTAAAAACTGCATGACGGTAACGTTTCATTATTAGTGAACAGCAAAAGCATTTCTGAATGATTTTTCTTCCTAAAAGAACTTCACGGCATATGTCGTATAAAAGTAAAATATCTCGAAAATCCCAACTACAGCAAGGGAACAGTATGTATATGCACCATTCCTAATCAATGTACCAGATGAAGAAATTGTGAGTGAACTTAGACCCCAAGCAGTGGTCGCTGTGTATAAATTCCAAATAAAAGGTAGAAATGAGAAAATGTTTCCTACTGTCGTTATATTACTAAAATTCGACACTTTTCATACCCCCGAAAAGATGGAGATTGCTTGGCGAAATGCTCGTGTTAGGCAATACATTCCTAACCCCATGCGTTGTAAGAACTGCCAATCGCTCGGACATACGTACAGCCAAATTCTGTATGTGAAAAAAAATTCTAACTTGACCTCCCATTCGCCCAAAGCGTGTAAGCGCACTTATTATGCACTCTGATCACTCTGCCTCCTCTAACAAATATGAAAAATTCACACAAGCAAAAAAAAAAAAAATAAAGGTTACTCAAAAGTGCACCATACGAGAAGCCATAAAAACACACAAAACAATCACTCCAAATATCTCTGAGAATTCTCGTTCATTTGCTTCGATTGTTTCTAATTCAAATAACAATATTGAACTAAACAACACTGATCCACAAAATAAGACTTACAATTTGACATGCTACAAATACAGCCGATCTGCTTTACCCAATCCTACTCTCAGCTAAGGCAAAATACTCACTCTTTTATCCAATCTCTCACTTCACATTAATTTACTTTGGTAAGTGCAAACATTATATGATATACATATGTAAGAAACAACCCTATTGTAACTTTAACTTGACCTATAATAATCAGACAATAGAAAACGTTACTAACTTGAAAATATCAAGCATAAGTTTTGGTAAGACTCTTAGGTTTGAGGAACATTGCAAATATCTAAAACGTAAACTTAATAATACCTTAAATCTCATTAAATACTTCGCCTCAAAATACAGTAATGTTCTTCAAAATTCTTTAATAAATCTAACAAAATCATTAATAATATCTTGAATTGATTATGGTCTACCAATATATGGAGAGTATTCAAAAGGCACACTCGCGAGCGTGTCAGCACTCTACCATTCAGCGATTCGAAAAAGTCTTCGAGCTTTCCCAACCTCCCCGTCAAAAAATATTTTAGCTTGACTTCCCAGACTGAGCGATAGAGTAATGTCTAATACACTTTGTGGTATCTAATAAAGGATACAATTCCTTGGAGTGGTTTTCTATTCCCATAGAGTTCGATATTTACCACCGAGACGATTGCCAAGGCCTTCTCTCTATTGATAACGCCTTCTCTGCTAAAGGGAAAATATAGAATCTGCACAAATTTGTCATCGCAGCTCTGTCGAGTGCAAACAGAGTGCATTCGAAAGAAATTGTCTCAGCAAAAGGTAAAAATAAAAGTTATGTGGGCCCCTGGATGGTAACGAAAACTATGATGAAGCAGCAAAAAGTGTCAGCAATATGCAGACATTAGGTTTCCTTTTCCTCTTCCATCTCCAGCTCCATCTCCTTTCTTTAATCCGGAAACGGGCAGTAAAAATTACTTCACTTAAAAGCTTTCATCAACAGCTTCCATCTGATACCCATATTGTACAAACACATCCAAGGGTACCTCGGTCCACCTTTTCGGCTATATCTCGAGACCCTGGTCACTCAGAGATCTAAAAAATACTCTGTATTAAAGCACTTATCAGTAGCTTTGATTTGATACCCACAATGTAAAAACACATCCTAGGGTTAGCCGGGTCCTCGTTTTGGCCTTCGGCAGCGCCACCTGGTGGCGAGTGGAATCAATAAGCATATTATATTAACCTTCACCGTGGAAAAATATATATATATACCAAATTTCATAGTAATCGGCCCAGACACACACGACCAAAATGTATTCAATTCTAATGAATGCTATGTGCGGTACAAAAAATACGTGCGGCAAATAGCAAAAACACACTCACTTAACCGACGCACCGAACACACACGCGTTATCGGATTTCAAACAAACTTCACAGAAACTTTTGCCAAAGCAACACCAACAATGTGTGAAACTTTCATTGTTTTCTTAAGACGCGTTGCTGAGATTACCCCGGACGAATGCACACTTTTTTTCGGCTTAATTTTTATATATATAGATAGTTGGCTTCAAAATCCAACAGACCAAAAGTACGTTTCTTTTAAATTTTTTTTAGAGTAAATCCTGCTCAAAAAGAAACCACGTCAGCTATAGTACATAAACGCTCACGGACTCCCTTGCCAGAAACGGATCCCCAGCATGCAGCAAGATTGAGCCTAGAGGAAAATGCCCAATAGAATCGAAAAAAATGGTGTTGCTACAATGTATGTATGTATTTATATATTGTAATTTAGGAAAAATGGCCAAATAGTCCCAGTCTCTTATCATCCCTTATCCGTTATGATTCGCAAAAGAAGCCTCGTATAGATGCACATACGTAAATTTTAGAACTTGATGTGCCGCGAAGTAATGGCATAACTTGACTGCTTGGCGTTTCCATGTTCACCATCATCCGATGTCGGCATCGCAGTAAAGTGTACGGTAAAATTAATGTAATGGCGTTATTTTTTGACGTGATAACGCCTTATAATTCGATTTAGCCGGCTGCACGCACGAAAAAATGTGTTGTTACCTTGCTCATTAGTGTTACCTTGCTCATTTGTCGTTACCTTGCTCATTTGTCGTAACCTTGCTCATTGCCGTTACCTTGAATGAACTGCAAGCGAAAGCGCGGAACGAACGACAAAGCAAACAAAGCAAACGCACGGCAACGTTCGACATCTTGCTCTCTCCTATTCAAGTGAGCGTATATATGTATGTATATGCGCATATGTACATATATAAATTCACGTATTTGAATTTGCATATGCCTTCTTATTGATTATTATTAATTTGATTTACTTGAAGAATTTAAAATAAAACCAAGTTTGTTAATAATACCTGTTGTTTTAATGTTATTATTATTAATTTTTTTATTATATATGAAGGAAAAAATATATGGTAATATTTAACATATACCTTATAAGATATGTTGTATACTAATATATGTATATAAACATGCATATACATATACAATTTCGCGCAATTTTCAAAAAGAACAAATCTATATGTAAAGATGCATACAAGTCATATGGACATATCAAATATACGAATCTATTCCGTACGCAAGCAAATGTGAGCTAATGTGCTTGAACTGCAAGCGAGAGCGCGGAACGAACGACAAAGAGCACAGCACGACAACGTTCGACATCTGGCTCTGTCCTACTTGAGTGAGCATATATATGTATGTATATGCGCATTTGTATATAAATTCACATACTTGTATTTGCATATGCCTTCTTCCTGTGTGCATGGTAATGAACCATTTCTCTGTTGAGAATAGGACGATGATAGAAAAAGTTGGAATTGAAAGGGAGTGTTTCGAGTGTAAAGTGTCTTGAAAAAGGCAAATCGATGATGGTGCCTCTTAGTGTTGTTGACTTATTAATGTCTGATGCACAATCGAAATTGAAGATATCTTTCATGAATTTGATAAATGTTTCGTCATTTTTCACGTTTGTGTAAATGTAACTTGACCTATTCCATTGCAATTCCATTTACCTTCTCCTCTATATCCATACAAAATATCTATCAAACAAATAAAATAAAAATTTTTTTTTGAAAATTGCAACCATTCCATCAATATTTTCTTATGACGTTGTCATGTTAAACTATCGTCAGTAAACCGACTTTACAGACAACCTCTTTTTTTTAAATAAAAAACTCGCCTTTCCTTTGAATGTACGACGAGCAATCGAGTAAGGGCACAGGAAGCAAAGCACAAGGAAGCAAATCAAATAATTCCAGATAGTTCAGCATCAGCAAAGTGCATTCATCGATAAATCCGTGGAGCTAACCGGTTGTGCTGGTTAAAAAGAAAGATAGTTTTGTGTAGATTACAGAAACCTGAATAAAGTGATGAAAAAGGACATCTACACATTACACCTTAACCGGTGCAAAATAGTTTGACACGCTTGATTTAAATCGTGGTTACTGGCAGACGGAAATAGAAGAATGCGCTGTGCAATGCTCCAGCAACCTCTGAATGCTTGACGGAACATGTACTGATGGCATCATCATTATGAATAAACCAGAAGTGTGCATTGTTCAAGACAGAAGTCTTGGATATAAGGTGGCAACCGAAGGCGGTAAAGCAGACGAGGAAAAAAAAAGGCAGTGAATAATTCGCCACGACCAATAAATGTGCGCGAAGTTCGTCACATGCCCTTATCGCCGTCGTTTTGTTTTTCGTTTCGCAAATATTGCGCAGAGTCTCTATAACCTCACTAAGAAGAGTTGCGATTTTGTTTGTTACAAGGAGCAAAAGGTATCGATCCAGCAGCTGAAAGAGCTTCTTTGTATTGCATACGGAATAGGAGGAGTACTGACACAGATCCTCAATGGCACGAAAAAGTGATTGCATACTATATCAGAATCTTCGGAAAGCCGGAAATGAATTACGGCGTAACGAGATGTGAACTGTTAGCTGTGGTTTATTTTATTTATTTTCCAAATGGTTATTTTTAAAAACCCTTCGCCAATGTGAATGTGTGTCTATGAATAAAAAATGTATGAACATCGTTAACCGTCCGTTGTGTGAAAGTTTTATATTCTTTCGTTGTTTAAAATGGCCTGGCCAGGCCACCTATGAGAACACGTGCTTTATTTATAGGCTGGAACGAAAATTATGTCTGTAATCAATCTGAAGTGTAATACCGATTAATAAAAAAACAGATTGATTAGTGTTAAAAGAAATTTATTTATCAAGGTTCATCCTTCTTACTGTTTTTTTTAAATTATTTGAAAAATTCAATTTATAAATAAATAAATAAAAATATAAAATTTTAAAAGTTGCTTATGAAGTTGACGTAGTTACTGTAGCTAGACATATGCTGCAAGTGTAGGTTTTGGTTTCTAAACCGTGAGTTAAGCACATTGCATCTTTGCAAATGTGGCAAGTAAATCGGGTTTTTCTTTTAAACTTATCCAGTTTGGTACATAGCTTGCACAATTGCCGGTACTGTGAGCTTATGGGCTTTGATGCAGTTTTTTGTGCTGGGGCCGTCGAAGTTGATGGTGGATCCTGTGACAGATACATTATTTAAATTAATTATATATTTCAGTAAGAATTCGGATGTTTGTATAAATACTTACATAAAATACATTGAACTTTTGCATTGCTTTTTTAATTCCTGGTCTACTATATACCCTGGGATTTGCTGCACGTGTTTCCATAAGGGGGATTGTCAGTTGTTCAGCCAATTCTAATATAAAATCCCTTCGTTAATGTCAAGCATATTAAAAAAAATGGCCAATGGCCACCGGTTTGTTGCGCGTTTGCAACTGTAGCCAGAAAGCATTTTGTCCATTGTATCAACCCCAGACTTATTTTCATTGTAGTCTAAGACAGCGGCAGGTTTATATTTGTTTGAAATTTCTGTGGTTTGCGTGTAATGTTGTGTCGACAATACTAGCACATATTTGTCTACTTTGGCAACGTATGATAACATAGATACATTTTCATCCAGGAAAGCAAACAAAGTCTGATATAGAGGTCGAAACTTTTTATACGGTCTTGTCTTTTTGTTCAGCGGAAAGCATAGAGGAACAAATTTTCTATTTGGGCGCACTGTGCCTACGACAGCTAATCCCTTCTGCATAAGAGACTTGGCCAATTCGAGTGATGTGAAAAAGTTATCGCAATACACCGTTCGGCCGGAATTATGATACCTCTCTACCAAATCCAGTACCACTCTTTCACCTTGGTTAATTTCTCGTTCTTCATTGGGTCGTTTTCCTGTGTAAATCTGTCCTTTGAGAGGGTAGTTTGTTGAAGAATCGCAGACCCACCAAATTTTTATTCCGTACTTAGACGGAATATACTGCGTAAACCTAGTTCGCCCACGGTACGGAAATAGTTGCTCATCTACTGTTATTGCTGCATTTGGAGTATATGCTTCTTGCAGATTGTGATTCATCATAGTCCAAATGTCGTCGATTGATGCAGATTTACTCAACAGCATACGTTCAGAACGAGTATTAGCTCCATCAAAACGAACAAACCGAAGCAACATTTTGAATCGATCTAACGACATTGTTGCATTATAAATATCAAAATGCCGAGAATGCCATAGGTCCTTTGCTTGCATATTGTTACAGTGGAACACACCAGAAAATAATAGCAATCCAAACCAAGCATACATTTCCATTTCGTCTGTGGGCTTCCACTCTTTTGGTTTACATGTTGGATTAGCCTCGTTCCAGGCCTTGATTATTTCTCCTGCTTTCCGATTCGTCTGACGAACAATTATATCGACTATTTGAGGTGACATTATGTCACGAAAAATAGACACTGGATTTGGCAGAAATCGATGAGCAGGTCCCACTCGTCTGGTGCTGGTACTGGTAAATCGATTCCAATGGCGTGCTCTAGGTGCTGGCGGTTGCTTTTTCCAAAACATATTGTCAATCTTGCACTCGTAACATTGCTCTTTTTCACCTAGTAATCGATTCACTCCACTGGCAAGATTTGAGACACTAGGCTCTGGTTCGATTACTTCATCCCATTCAACTTCATACATTTCTTCGTTTTCAGGCAATTCTTCTTCAACCTCAAGCTCATTCTCAATATCAGACACCTCTCCGTCATCAACAGGAACATAATCCTCATCATTATCGTCGTCGGTGACAAACGGATCATCTTCCTCATCCTCCGCTGCAATAAATTTGCTCAACACTTCCTCGTGATGGCGCATTAGCTCACTTGATAGACGATTACTTCTTCTACCGATAGCTAATAGAGCCCTATCTACTTCGTTTGAAAGTGACATTTCTGTTCCGGCACAAAACACTTTATGAATAATACAGATCACTATTTCAATTGTTAATAAATACTTACTTTTCCCCACTCAAACAAAAATGATTGCAAAAGGCCAAATCAATCATACACAATAAAATGTGCACCTGCAATAAATAGAACCAAATTCTATTCTAACGGCATATATCTGGCGCCTGTTCTCGTGTTTTTTTTTTTACTAAAACTAGTAAAACTGTCGAAAATGCGGTGAGAGCGAGAGAGCGACTAAAGTTTCAACGTCTGAGTGAGAGAGAACCGTATTCACTCTTTCTTGTACTCTAATTAGTCAGAAGTACGGTGCATGACTATACTAAAGTTGCAGCGGTGGCCTGTGCAGGCCATTTACCCTAACATATGAAGTTTTTGCGTAAAATGTATTTTTTTTCATAATCACTTCACTGGAAATGGTTATACAATTTTCAGAAGATTCATCTAACAGACCTGTATGGTATATTTTCGCCGTTTTTTGAAAACTTAACGAAACAAAAAGATATACCCCTCTAAAATTCGGAATGGCCTGCGTAGGCCACATCACACAACGGACGGTTAAAGAGATTACAAAAAACGAACCTAATACGGTTTGAATTTGGGTCGGTCTTGTGCAAATATGCATAATGCATAATGCGATTACTAGAAGGAAAAAGTACTGAACTAGAAGGAACTAATTAGTGTAGGGGAATCTGCACTAAAATTAAGTGCTAGGAACTAGTTAGCTGGTTAGTTTGTTACTAGTTGCATGTAAAGTGATTGATCATTCACGTGAACTCTCTCCCATACTGGCTCAATAAGCGCTTACTTCACTTGTGAGAAAAAAATTATTGCTGGGCCATCTACCGACAACCTTTCCTGGGCAATATGCGTCTTCATTTTATTTCCGCACTTCCAATGCATTCCA
>JAYXIM010007872.1:0-11848 GCA_037575425.1 Anastrepha fraterculus
ATATATATATAACTGGCGCGTACACCCTTTTTGGGTGTTTGGCCGAGCTCCTCCTCCTATTTGTGGCGTGCGTCTTGATGTTGTTCCACAAATGGCGGGACTTGGAGTTTTAAAAAAACTCCGAACTATAACTCCATCTACATTTCTTTTTTTGGTTCCAAAAATATTACACCTGTCTATATGACAATAAGTAATTTGCTTTACAGATATTTGGAAAGTAAAGTGATACTGTAAGGCCTCTTCAGGATCATTTAGGAATATGTGATCCATTTTTTAAATATTTACTGTGATAATTGTGTGATAAGATAAGTATTGTACGTAAATATATTTCTATTATTATATTACAAAAGGCCAGTTGGTGTTTTTCGTTTAAGTCTCTTCTTATTGAATTTTACTATAGCAGGAGTCTGCTATGTATCTTCTGCTCGCGGTTCGTGTTGCTTCGTCTACTGAGTCGATGTTTAAATCGCGGTGAATGTCAATGTTTGGTATATACTATGGTGGATTGGTTACTGTCCTAAGTATCTTCGAAAGGTAACGTTGCAGAATGTTCAAATTGGATTAGGTGTGCCGTAAACTTCTATACCATACTTCCAAATTGATGCGATTGACCATTTTATAGTATAAGATTTTATCATGCAGCGAGAGCTTTGACTGAGGCTCTAGCAGCCAGTACAATTGCCGGAAACCATTTCTAATTTAATTTCATTCGGTTCGCCCAAGTATCCTCCGACAGCTCCTGAAAAATCCTTTCTTAATGAAAAATAAAACAAAGCCTCGGATGAGAACTGCTTATTCTGATGACGACCCCTGCAAACGAACTAAGGCCTATGATTTGAGGCCATGCCCCTGGTATGTCCGGTCCCTTAATAGGGAAGGTGCCTCTGCCCGGCTGGTTGAAGTCTTCATAAGAGCAAAGGGCATCACATCACTGTCATTCAAGAGATACGTTGGACGGGGCAAGTCAAGGAGCGCAAATTCGATGGGGGATTTGTTGTGGGAGAGAGACTTCGCTGCCAACTGTTGGTCGCTCCAGTGGACGAGCGTCTCGTAATAATCCGCATCACTGCGACATTTCCAAACATCTCGTTCGTTTGCGCCCACGCCCCGACAGAAGAACGATACAACCAAAGATTGTTTTTATGAGCGCTAGGACAATCGCAACTAACAGCCAAAAGACTCCTTGCTCGACTCTCACTTCTGCTCTCGAAGAGTACTGCCCAAAAATCCGGCATGCATGAGCAATGAAACAACATTTCTCGTTCTTTACGTATTACCGCCGAAGAAAAAATTGGACTTCGGCGAACCCGAACTGGTACGACGAGGAATGTCATGCCTACAGACACTGCAATCAGACGCAACGCGAGCCATGTGGAATCGCTACCGGGAGTTAAAAAAGGAAGAGAGACGTATTATCACAATTAAGATACAAGAGACCGAACTGTGAGTGTGAAGAGCTTGAAATGCGGCCAATAGGTCCGAAAATTCTACTAGATATTTAGGCGGTACAGAAGGTTTCACGGCCGGGGCGCTTTCCTGTAAGAAGAAGGAAGATTTTTAGACGTTTGTACGTTGGCGGCGACAAATATCGCAGGCGATGGAACGACGAGCTGTATGAGCTTTACGACGAAATAGCACAGCAAATAAAGATACAGTGCCATCGTTGGCTGGGTCATGTCATCAGAATGAAAACAAGTGCTCCGGCACCGAAAGTATTCGATGCCTCCTCTGTGTTTGAAAAATCAGGGGGAGAAGGAATTGGCTTCACTTGGTGTTTCCCGCTGGCGCCGGTTAGCATGAGAAAGAAACGACTGCGCGCCAATCAAGAAGAAGGAGATGAGATGCCCTTAACACAGTGTCATCTGCAAACAACGCAAGGAGGGTTTTAATACACTGCCTTGGGAAATTCCTGCGTTCATTTCTTCAATTTTCTGTCGTTGATGTAACTTTTAAACATTAGAAAGTTGCCATTTGGCAACCTAGATTGGAGTTTGAGAAGTATTTTAGGGTTTAGGGAATTACTGATTTTGTGAGTGACTCTATGCACCTGTGGGATTATTGAATGTTTTCGTCTAAATTCGATGAGGGAGCAGATTCATTCTTGTTATGATCAAAGAGTAGGTTCTCAAATATTTTTTATATAATTTTTGATGATTTCGATAATTTTCCATGTCTTTGAGAAGTATTTAAGCTTTATAGTAGCGTTCAAAATCTATTTTAAGATAAACTATTGCTCTGTTTGACATATTTTTTTCCATTGCTCCCGAGATGAGGTTTGTTGTTTGTCAATGTCGACATTAATTGTTTTATCTCTTTTAGTAATCGTCTAAAAGATTGGTTGGTTTTTTGCTTGTTTTAATTTTCGAATATACATACATATAAAATAATATTTTTAAAATGTTGAGCTGGAATAGTCACTTTTTCCGATAATGTTCGTTTCCATTGTCCGTTTTTGCTTCTTATTAGTGGGAGGTGTATTGTAGTTCCGACCATCCTTTTTACCGCCTTCCTCTATGAATAGTTTGTATATTGTGTTCAATACTTTTAAGGTAATTGTTTAGTTTTATGTATGTTTCATGTTTTAATAGTTCTTTAATTTCTTTAGTTTACTTCTTAAGTATTTTTTTCTCATTTGGAAATTTTGTAGCCTGCCATTTTTTCTCAACTTTCTTTTTTTATTTTAGTTTGTTTTTTATTGCATCACTACAGTTATATTTTATTGTTTGAAGTTGTAGATTTGGTGTAGATCGGCCTAGTGATTATATAGTCGTGCATTTAAATAAATCCATTGCAGTTTCAATATCATTTTTAGTTTTTAATTGAATGTTCCTGTCCAGGCTTTGTTCCATTATTTCCGTAAGAGCCTCCCAGTCTGTTCGATGGTTACAAGGTAACCGACTAAGTGTTAGTTACAGGTGAAAGTTCAAAGTAGGATTTAATTATCAGCATGTTTAAATGTATTGATTTTGTACTTTACTAATGCAAGTTGGCCAGTTAGTGGGTTATAAATTCACAGTTTGGCGTCAAGTAGAGCTTTTCCTTTAGTATTAGTCAGTCTTGGACCTCATGTCATGCGTTGAAATCACCACCGGATATAAAATTGTTAGGTAGTCGACATAATGTTTTATTTTCTTACTAAAATAGTCAATAAAACATGAGTGTCATTAATTTGAATTATCTCTGCTTGTAGATGGTAAATTTTGAATCTCTCCATTTCGTTACATACAATATTTTGTCCCAATATGCCATATGCTTTATTGTCAGGATGATTGCTACAAAAAATTGTATGTCCTGGAATTCTTACAAAGATTTTATCACTAAAAGGTGTTTCCGATACCATTGATATGTCAATGCTGTTTTGTCTGCTGAAGTTTCGAAACACTTCAAAAAATCATTTTTTTATCTTGTTCAGCTCCTCCTTCGATGCCGTCTTTATCTCGTCAATCGTAGTGTAGCGTCGTCCTTTCATGAGCCTCTTCGGTTTCGGGAACAAGAAAAAGCCACAGGGGGCCAGATCTGGGGAATACGGTGACTGCGGCATCATTAATGTGTTGTTTTTGGCCAAAAAATCGCACTCTAGCATCGATGTGTGAGCAGGGGCGTTATCGTGAGGAAAGAGCCAATTTTTGTTCTTCCACAAATCCGGACGTTTCTGGCGGACTGCTTCGCGCAAATTGCGCATATCTTGCAGGTAATATTCCTTTTTAACCCTTTTACCCTGTGGCAAGAACTCATGATGCACAACGCCTCTGCAATCGAAGAAAACGGTAAGCAAAATTTTTATATTCGACCGAACTTGGCGCGCTTTTTTCGGTCTTGGTTCGTGCGGCAGCTTCCATTAAGATGATTGAGCGTTGGTTTCCACGTCATAGCCATAAACCCAGTTACGACTCTCTGGAGCGAATTTGGGTGGTCGCGGACAGAGTCCAACATCTCATTAGCAATGTTAATGCGATGCTGTTTTTGGTCGAAATTGACCAGTTTTGGTACGAATTTTGCGGCGACCCGTCTCATGCCCAAATCATTAAAAATAATCGAATCGCATGAGCCAATCGATATGTCTAGGTTCTCAGCAACTTCTCTAACGGTGATCCGATGATTGGCCAATACCATTCTCTTCACTTCATTAATTTTTTCGTCTGTTGTTGAAGTGCTCGGGCGTTCGGCACGCGTTTCGTCGTTCACATCTTCGCGGGCTTCTAAGAACATTTTGTACGACCGATAAACGTTGCTTTGTTCCAAAGTAGCTGCTCCGTATGACACAGTCAACATTCGGAATGCATCCGCACTTCATATCGTTTTTCATACAAAATTTGATACAAGTTCTTTGATCCATCTTTTCGAATAGGTAAAAATCGACGACGATCCGAAACACGTGCAAGCAAAGGAGCTGCCAACAATTAACTGAACATTTAAAATGGCTGAGTTCGTCGGCATGAGTGAGAGACATGAGTACCAAAATATCGTAACCTGCAAAAATTAAAAATTCACGACACTTTTTGAACACACCTCGTTTGTTGGCTTAGTCCGTTCGCATTCCACAAGGCTATTGTCAAGTTATTTTCTTTGGTCATCCATTTTGAAGACGAGAAGTGTTATGATGTTCGATATTTGATTGGCTGACTTATTATTGTTTTTAATTTTGGTATATCATCGTTTGTAGGCATAATATTTGTTGTATTTGTTACTTTGTTATTTGTTGTCTGTGTTACTACTCGTACTTGTGCATAGGTCCCTCAGATTTTTCTATTGGGTTAGCTTGTGTCGTTTTGCTGATTTAGGCTTGTTTGTGGAGTGAGCATTTCCTTTTTCCGCAAAGCTGAGTACGTTTGGCTGTAGTTTGCCTTTATTTTTGCGCGTTGCTGCCTATTGCATAAGTGCGTGTATGTAGTGGTGTTGACATTATGCAAGTTGAGTTGGTTACTGATGATGCAGTTGGTGTTGTTGAAGTTGCTCGTGTCGTTTTGCGCTGGTGTTTGTTGTAACTGTTGAGAGCGAAACTGCAAACAGACTATTCGATTTTATATTGTTTAGTTCTGTGTTTTTGTTGCCTTATTCGCTTGATCGGACCGCAAGCGGTTGGCTTGAGAGATACATAACTATTGTTTGTTGATATTGTTATCGGATTCATTGCGGGAACTTCTACGCTCGCACGAGGGTGAGTGTAGGACAGTCATATGATAAGTTCAAACAGTAATGCTTTTTTATATTTACTTTTTGTTTTGATTTTTATATTTTTAAAGCACAAATCTTAACGAGCCAGTTGGCACTTTTGATGTTCAGAGCCCCTGTCTCGGATCAAGTTTGCGCACTAATTATTAGGTTTCGAAAGTATTTCGCGCAGCGATTTAAAACCACACCCGTTCACACTTACAGCGAAAAGTCGAACCAATCGAGTAATATAAAATTTACTATTTTCAAATATATTGTGATGAATTTTTTTTTCGTTTTTATCGAAATAAACGCCTCTCAATAATTACTCCGTGTTCGACCACGAGATTGCTAAATAAACGTCACAGACTAACGGCAACACAAAGTGTTTAGTAGTTTAGTCCACTTGGAAATTTCACCATAAGTTCCCATAGTGACTTCCCATTAACCGCCACTTTGCAGCTCCCTCATTGTCACAATCCTAAGACAAAATTCTTATTTGCTCTCTAAAAGGTCTCCACAGCTTCTGCAAAGGGGGTTAAATGGTAACACTAGCTTTTCCGCGTGCGTGCCGATCGTCCAGTGACCGGTAAACACAGCTACGAGTTTGGAAGTTAAATGGCGTTCCCCTTTAACAACTGTCAGGGGGATGCCAATGATCGGGTAGGAGGTCTCTGAGGCCAGTTCAGTCCCCTTCCGGGCAAATTAATAAGCAGTTTTATTTCCCTCTACATTCCTATGTCCTGGAACCCAGATCAGAGATATATTACCTGCACACCTAAAAGTTTTGATCTCCTCCTTAAAGGAGTTTCCTAGTTTCGTTATGCACCATGGCGTCGTCAGAGCCTTGATCGCAGCTTGACTATCGGAGAAAATGTTAATATCTCCCTCGATCCCGCGTTCCCTAAGCATTTTGCACGTCTGCAGGATCGCAAAGACTTCTGCTTGAAAAACATTAGCAGTATTCGGCAATTTAAAGGAGATAGATAAATTTGATGATTTAGAGAAAACCCTGCTCCGACTCCCGACTCCATCTTGGAACCCTCAGTGAAGCCAGAGGTGAAAGCTTCGGTGCAGATTTTCCCCTCGATCCCATCCAGCCGGGTGAACAATATGAAGTGTTACCAACTTCACACTGCTTGTATCTGTCAAAATTGTTCTAATGACAGTTCCATATATTGTTTATAAGCCATCAAAAGCATTTGCGTCTCAGTTTTGTTGATTTTTTTTTCTGTGATGGAATTCAAACGTAATAGTGTGATTGCGTTATATTTGGCTGAAAAATCACAACCAGCCATTGTTCGTGAGCTCAGTCACCTCAAAGTGAATAAAATGTTTGTGTATCGGACTATAAAATGTTACAATGATACTGGTAGCATTGCAAAACGCTATGGAGGTGGACCAAAAAAACCGCAACAACGCCAAAAATGGTTCGGAAAGTGACGGCTTGACTTGAACGAAATCCACGTCGAAGTGGAAGAAAAATGGTCAAAGAACTGAAAATATCGCAAGACAGCATTCGACGAATATTGAAAAATGAGCTCAAGGTCAAGGCTTACAAGTTTCAAAAAGCACACGAACTTTTACCCCAGCAAAAAACAGTTCGGTGCAAAAGATCAAAGGAGTTGGTGCGCTTGCACGAACGGGGCGAATTTTTTTAGAGGCTGCTTTAGAGCTTTGGACTCGCAAACATTTCGATCGTAGACCATGGCAGTTCCAACAGGACTCGGCATCGTCTCATACAACTCGTGTGAGCCAAGAATGGTTAAAAAATCATGTTCCACATTTCATTTCGTCCACACAATGGCTTTCGAATCCGCCAGACGCAAGTCTGATGGACTATTCTATCTGGTCCATTTTGGAGAGCAAGGTGAGGACTAAAAAATATGCCAGTATGGATGCGCTGGAAAAGCGAATATACGAGAATGGGCCAAAATACCTCAAGATCACATTCGTGCAGCATGCAACTCATTTCTTGACCGTTTGAAGGCTATAGTCAAGGCAAAAGGTGGTCATATCGAGCTAAAGTGAATTTATGTTAAAATTGTAATCATTTTTGAACAATTTTGCCAATAAAAAAATAAAAACATATTTCACACAAAAAAGTTATGATGTTTTGAAAAGATTGCATTTGTATTTGGAAAGATTGCACTATCACGACACTCAAACTTCAATTTGCGGATAGAGAGATCTGTTCGAAGTTCGGAGAAATACGGTGTTAACTGCCCGAAAATGCTACCATGTCCCTTGAGAGCTTGCCTCCAGAGGTCAGTCTCTTTTAACCTGATTGAGCTGCGATGGAAATAACGTAAAAGTCGATGGGAAGTAAGTGCAAAAGGGCAGAACTGGGGCAAGTTTTGCACCCTCCCCAGTTTAGTGATATTATAGCCTTTCCGAAGAGCTTCCCACCAAATCAGTCATCCATATGTTAAAATTGGCGAAACCACTGCGTTGTACATCCACAACACGACCTGTGGCTTGAGTCCCTATATTTTACCGTACATAGATTTGCAGGAGTAGAAGGCTATATTGGCTTCTTTTACCCGACTTGCAATGTGTAGCTTACAGTGGAGTTTGGAGTCAAGTGTCACTCCAAGATACCTAACTTCCGATGAAAGCGGGAGAACGTGGTTGTTCAATTTGTTAGAGTTGACTCTGAGGCCACAAGTGGCAGCCCAGCGACTGAGTACACCCAGTGACCTTTCAAAATCTCAGGCATGACTGAGGGAAACCGTCCCGATACCATCAGGACCAAGTCTTCGACGTATGCTACAACCTTAACGCCATCCTTATTTAGCATTATCAGAACTTTGTCAATAACAACTAGCTAAAGTAGAGGCGAAAGGACATCATCCTGCCACGTCCTTCTGTGAACGAGTATAAGTAGGGGGAGTAGTAAAGTCCTCTCTCGACGAAAAAAACTAACACTCTTCTGCGGAAGGTTTTTGGACTTTTGCACGTTGGTGACGGCGAATATCGCAGGCGATGGAACGATGAGCTGTACCATTTTTACGGTGACATAGACATAGCGCAGCGAATAAAAATCCAGCGCCTACGTTGGCTGGGTAATGTCATCCGAATGGATACAAACGTTCCGGCTCTGAAAGTATTCAATGCAGTACCAGCTGGTGGCAGCAGAGGAATAGGAAGGCCTCCTATGCGCTTTTTAAGCTCGGCCAAAATTCCGTAAGTGGTTATCGCGCCAATTGAGAAGAATCAGCTGCATTTATTTATGACATAGCTCTCCGGCTTTTTGCCACTGAAGACGAGGATAGGCGAAGCGCCTCTTGATAATATGCCTGATGGGCTAAGACCCATTCCATTGCGTCATTCCAAACCGTTTGTGGAGCTAGAGAGATCCTGCTTAACCCATGATAAAACAGCTGTTGCGTCCGACCAACTGAAACACGTCAATCACGTGGACTACTTGCGCCAGAAGAGCAGCGGTTCAAACTACATCTTAGGCACCGTAAACATTTTTAGGTGTGCAACCATCGACTTTGAGCAGAGTAATATAGTGCGAACATTTCTTTGTATGCTGAGAGGCTAGCTTCACAGAATGCATGCAACTCCAGACTAGCATTCGGGTTCCAAATTCCCTATACAGCTGAGACCAGGCTGTTTAATGTGACATTACTCGACTTTCGCCCCAATTGAGCTTCTCCAACTATAGGCGTTGAAGAATCATTTTTACACTCCATACGATGGGTCTAATCAATTCCAGTGGGTTATAAAATTGGATTCTTTGCGAAAAAACTGAGTGTATAGTTACTTTCCAGTTTATCTGGCTTCCAACAAAGGAAAACAGGAGTAAGTTCAAATCGGGATTCCTTTGGAGTCCTAGCGTCTTTTTGATTTAACTGCCACCATCAAATTTGATTAGTTTCTCTCTGTCTGCGTCTGGCAAGATGCTGAGGTAGTAGTTCAGATGTTTTTCGCATTATTTATTTCATCAACGTAGAAATACTATGTACTTAGACATTCGTGATGTAAGAGGAACTATTAAGGTTTAAGTTGGGATTCCCCTCGTAGCTTACCTGGGAAGTGCTTTACAAATCCTGTGCGTGGTGGTCAGCTAAATGGGTAAAACCCAAGGTCAAACTTTCGCAAAGCAATCGGAGTGAACATGCGACGTGAACGAGATAGCAACAGTTTAAAAACAATTTATTTCGGTATTGTAAAACTGATTGATCTCAATAAAGTTTTCAGTTTCTGATTAATAATAGGTTACTTTACATCTTTACTTATTGGTTACAAAATCAAGCATAAGGAAAAGGTTCGCATGTGTTATTGCAAATCACGGACGTGTTTTAGATCCCTCTTAAATAGCAAACAAATCTGCACATCATTGATCGCGAAATCACTTCGGCATTTGTTGCAAACACTTTTTAAGCTCACGCTCTCAGCTCGTAGTGAATTTCGATTTAAGCGTGGTCGTATTTGTTGATTCGCTAAAATTTTCCATCGTTATACCATAAAAAGTGAAATTTTTTAGCCCGATGATCAAAAACTTAATTTTTCTCGTTCGCGATTCTCAAACTATTTTGCCCAAAAGAGACAGCTGTTACGAAAAACACAGCTGGCAGCGGTATTGTCAGGCTTCGCCCATGCCATTAAATCGCACTCCGCCTCACAGCTCGGACGCGAACCATCTATTAATAGTATCGGCAAAGGTTGATGACCTAACTGAAAAAGTTAAGGAAACAAAGCGTTGGTTTCTGAAGTCAACTTGCTGAAAGCTAAAATGGAAGGCGAGATGATTGAAATAAAACGATTAACTGATGACAGCAATAGAAATAACCTCGTATTCAAAGGAATAGAAAAACAAACGTTTCCGGAAAAAGACGTAAAAAGATCTGCGAACGAACAGTGGGCGTGGAAGCAAATACAATTCGAGGCGTTAAACTTCTATATGGAAGAGGCAATAAGATGAAAGTTTTCCACCCTAACTCAACCGAAGCAGCGGTTGGAGCAATCTTTAGGAATATCAAAAAGCTGGCGGGCTCTCCTATTTCCGTTGAGAACGACCTAAGCGTAGACAAACCTGAAGAAAAACAGGTTCTACAGGTTGCGCCACATAGCGTTTGCTTTTTGAACCACCTATTTTTTTGAGAATGGTAACACAAATGACATGCCAAATGTGTTCATAATTTAATTAAAGGTTTGACATTTACGAAATGGGACGCTATACGCTTGAACAAAATTGGAATATATTGAAAACCTATTTCCAAAGTGGTGAGTCTTCTTCTTCTTTTCTGATGAAGCTCATTTTCACATCGGTGGCTACGTCAATAAGCAAAATTGCCGGATTTGGGGCTTAGAAAATCCACACGTTACTGTAGAGAAGCAAATGCATCCACAACGAGTCACTGTTTGGTGCGGTTTTTGGTCTGGCGGCATCACCGGGCCATTTTTTTTTTCGAAAATGAGCGAGGAGCCGCGGTTACAGTAAAAGGCGAGCGTTACCGTGACATGCTCAACGAGTTGTTTCCAAAAATTGAAGAGGATGACATGGACGACATTTGGTTTCAACAAGACGGTGCATCTTGCCACACTGCTAAAGTTACACTCGAACTTTTGGCTACCGTTTTTGAATTCCGATATCAATTGGCCGCCTCGGAGCGGTTATTTAAGCCCGTTGGACTATTTTTTGTGGGGAGCCGTTAAGGACAAATCCTATGGGAACCATTCAGAGACGATTGATGCTTTAAAACACCAAATCGAAGTTGCCATTCATGAAATTGGAGCCCAAACAATCGAAATTGTGCTTAAAAATTGGGTTGATGGAATGACCTACTGTAAAGCCAGTCGTGGCAGTCATTTGAACGATATTATTTTTCATTCATAAATGACAATGTTCAATCTTCAAAATAAAAAAAAAGTTTGAAAAAATATTGATTAGTGTTTTTTTGTATAGCCGATTCAAAAACCAAATTTTACATGGTCCACCCTATACTTCTTCTTAAAAGAGAAATTCATGGATGCAACGCGTAAAATTCAAGTATTGGAGAACAGGATGAAAATAGAAAATAAATGGTTTAAATGGGATAAACAAAAAATATTCGTGAGTGGCGAAGAGAATGCAACAAAAGTATTGAATAATGTCTATGGTAATAAATTTGACGATACAAACATTAATTTTAATAATTTGGTTTTGAAAATGAAAGAACATAAAGTAAACTCAAAAAATTAAGAAATTGTAAAAAACAAAACTTGGTGAGGGTTGTAGCTTATGAAAAACTGAAAAGAATGGTATATGAGAAATTTCCAATACACCCCCAAAATCTCATTTTATGGCCATAAAACCGTTTTTCAGTAGGTTGGTGTGAAGAATAACTCCTAACTTCGCCAATTTCCATCCGATTTCGAATTTGCTTTTTTAGTTCGAAAGAACAAAAACAAATCTTTTTGACAGTGTGTTAACACTTTTTCTGAAATGACAACTGACGAGACTGTAGACGGAAGTATTTGGAATTTTTTTATTTTTTCTCTATTTTTTCGACTTTGACATCATTTTTACGATATTATCCGATATTGAGGATTTTTTTTAGTACACTACTGTTATAGTAAACTTAATTTTGCGTCGAATGAGCTATATTTGACTGTAATTGAATTAAAATTAATAGAGTTGTGTGAGTTATAAGATTTTTCTTTTTTTTACTACGAGATTTGGTATGCGTTTCGAAGCATGAAAATA